>CAXITT010001656.1:9404-51309 GCA_964033795.1 Lymnaea stagnalis
GTTTAGTTTTTTCTTTAAGATCGTTTAGTTTGTTATTAAAGATCGCTTAGATAGTTCTTAAAGATCGCTTAGTTTGTTTTAAAGATCGTTTAGTTTGTTCATAAATGTCGTTTAGTTTGTTGTTAAATATCATTTAGTTTGTTCTCAAAGATCGCTTAATTTGTTTTTAAATGTCGCTTAGTTTTTTGTTAAATATCGCTTTCGCTTAGTATTAAATGACTGAAAACCTGAGTAACTTTCGGCCGGATGGCCGAAAGTCAAAGTCAATTTCGGCCGAAACCGAAGAAAAACCGAAAGTTAACTTTTCTCTTTCGGCCGAAACCGAAATTAAGCCGAAAGTTAACTTTCCAGTTTCGGCCGAAACCGAAACTTGGCCGAAAGTGATAAAATGGCCACTTTCGGCGCCGAAACCGAAGCCGAAGCCGAAATTCGGTCGGCCTCTAGTCTCCTGTAGACTAAACGTCTCCCCAGAGACTCCATGTCTCAACAGAGACTAAACGTCTTCCCAGAGACTCCATGTCTCAACAGAGATTGAACGTCTTCCCAGAGACTCCATGTCTCAACAGAGACTAAACGTCTTCCCAGAGACTCCATGTCTCAACAGAGATTGAACGTCTTCCCAGAGACTCCATGTCTCCACAGAGACTAAACGTCTTCCCAGAGACTCCATGTCTCAACAGAGACTAAACGTCTTCCCAGAGACTCCATGTCACCACAGAGACTAAACGTCTTCCCAGAGACTCCATGTCACCACAGAGACTAAACGTCTTCCCAGAGACTCCATGTCACCACAGAGACTAAACATCTTCCCAGAGACTCCATGTCACCACAGAGACTAAACGTCTCAACAGAGACTAAACGTCTCCCCAGAGACTCCATGTCACCACAGAGACTAAATGTCTCCCCAGAGACTCCATGTCTCAACAGAGACTAAACGTCTTCCCAGAGACTCAATGTCTCCACAGAGACTAAACGTCTCCCCAGAGACTCCATGTCTCCACAGAGACTCCATGTCTCCACAGAGACTAAACGTCTCCCCATTATCTTCGAAAATGCTCCACGATAGGAAACGCTGATTCCAACAAGGATTTTTCAAACCGTTTTTTCTTGACAAACCGGCTCTCCGTTTTAGGAGTCTATTTTTTAATGACGGTGTTTGATTTTGATGATGAATTGACAGCATAGTCAGATGAACTTGACCTTAGACACGATCGTTAGTGATACCTTATATATTTTTAGATCTCTCCTCTGTTTCCACATCAAAGTCAAAGTTATGTACCAGCACTTGACTGCTCCCCCCTCCCCCCCCCGGTGCATCGTGCTGTTGATTTAGCCATGAAGTTTATGCACGCGATGGGATAGTCAGGTGCTAAGGGCCTATGTCATGATACAATCTGCACACAGTGGTAGATCAACCATGGTGTAACTGGGGCACTTGAACCTTCCCTCGTATCGGTTTAAAAAAAAAAATAGTAGGCATGCTTTTAACGCTTAAGTCACTACGTCATGACCCATTAAATCCTCATATTTTGTCAATGTGGTGTTCATAGAAGGTCAACTTAGGGCCCTATCCTATTGGAACGCATAGGAACGGCTTTCTCGTACTTTTTGCTTTTGCTGTTAATTAAGAAGTGGCAATCAAATATTTTTTATGACCTCCCCCCAACCTCAAAAAAAAAAAAAACCCCACAAAAAGTTTATATATATCCACAACTACCCACCCCCCAAATGAAAAAAATAAAAAAATAAAATAAAAATCTCACTTCCACAAGTTTCTCAAATCAGCTGCCATATTCAGCTTGAGCTGTGATCTGACACTGGAAACGATTGTACATGTTACCAGCAATGTGTGAAATGCAGGCATTGTATAGAATGCCTATGCATTATATAGAATGCCTGGCGGTTTTAGGCAAAGTATGAAACATTTTATTTTCGTGATTAAGTTACATACTTTGCCTAGGCATTTTATACATTGCCTAGGTATTATATATAATGACAAGTATATCTCAGGCAAAGTTTGAAAAGAGCGTAAAGAAAATGTTTTTATTGGAAAAACAAATTTGAAAACGAAAGATAACAATGAAACCGGAAATCAAAGGTGTCATCGAGCTAATCGTTGCAGCAAGTAAGGCAAGCAAAGGTGTCATCGAGCTAATCGTTGCAGCAAGTAAGGCAAGCAAAGGTGTCATCGAGCTAATCGTTGCAGCAAGTAAGGCAAGCAAAGGTGTCATCGAGCTAATCGTTGCAGCAAGTAAGGCAAGCAAAGGTGTCATCGAGCTAATCGTTGCAGCAAGTAAGGCAAGCAAAGGTGTCATCGAGCTAATCGTTGCAGCAAGTAAGGCAAGCAAAGGTGTCATCGAGCTAATCGTTGCAGCAAGTAAGGCAAGCAAAGGTGTCATCGAGCTAATCGTTGCAGCAAGTAAGGCAAGCAAAGGTGTCATCGAGCTAATCGTTGCAGCAAGTAAGGCAAGCAAAGGTGTCATCGAGCTAATCGTTGCAGCAAGTAAGGCAAGCAAAGGTGTCATCGAGCTAATCGTTGCAGCAAGTAAGGCAAGCAAAGGTGTCATCGAGCTAATCGTTGCAGCAAGTAAGGCAAGCAAAGGTGTCATCGAGCTAATCGTTGCAGCAAGTAAGGCAAGCAAAGGTGTCATCGAGCTAATCGTTGCAGCAAGTAAGGCAAGCAAAGGTGTCATCGAGCTAATCGTTGCAGCAAGTAAGGCAAGCAAAGGTGTCATCGAGCTAATCGTTGCAGCAAGTAAGGCAAGCAAAGGTGTCATCGAGCTAATCGTTGCAGCAAGTAAGGCAAGCAAAGGTGTCATCGAGCTAATCGTTGCAGCAAGTAAGGCAAGCAAAGGTGTCATCGAGCTAATCGTTGCAGCAAGTAAGGCAAGCAAAGGTGTCATCGAGCTAATCGTTGCAGCAAGTAAGGCAAGCAAAGGTGTCATCGAGCTAATCGTTGCAGCAAGTAAGGCAAGCAAAGGTGTCATCGAGCTAATCGTTGCAGCAAGTAAGGCAAGCAAAGGTGTCATCGAGCTACTCGTTGCAGCAAGTAAGGCAAGCAAAGGTGTCATCGAGCTAATCGTTGCAGCAAGTAAGGCAAGCAAAGGTGTCATCGAGCTACTCGTGGCAGCAAGTAAGGCAAGCAAAGGTGTCATCGAGCTACTCGTTGCAGCAAGTAAGGCAAGCAAAGGTGTCATCGAGCTAATCGTTGCAGCAAGTAAGGCAAGCAAAGGTGTCATTGAGCTAATCGTTGCAGCAAGTAAGGCAAGCAAAGGTGTCATTGAGCTACTCGTTGCAGCAAGTAAGGCAAGCAAAGGTGTCATCGAGCTAATCGTTACAGCAAGTAAGGCAAGCAAAGGTGTCATTGAGCTAATCGTTACAGCAAGTAAGGCAAGCAAAGGTGTCATTGAGCTAATCGTTGCAGCAAGTAAGGCAAGCAAAGGTGTCATTGAGCTACTCGTTGCAGCAAGTAAGGCAAGCAAAGGTGTCATCGAGCTAATCGTTGCAGCAAGTAAGGCAAGCAAAGGTGTCATCGAGCTAATCGTTGCAGCAAGTAAGGCAAGCAAAGGTGTCATCGAGCTAATCGTTGCAGCAAGTAAGGCAAGCAAAGGTGTCATCGAGCTAATCGTTGCAGCAAGTAAGGCAAGCAAAGGTGTCATCGAGCTAATCGTTGCAACAAGTAAGGCAAGCAAAGGTGTCATCGAGCTACTCGTTGCAACAAGTAAGGCAAGCAAAGTGTCATCGAGCTAATCGTTGCAGCAAGTCAGGCAAGCAAAGGTGTCATCGAGCTACTCGTTGCAGCAAGTCAGGCAAGCAAAGGTGTCATCGAGCTAATCGTTGCAGCAAGTAAGGCAAGCAAAGGTGTCATTGAGCTAATCGTTGCAGCAAGTAAGGCTGGAGTGGCATTTTGAATTGCACTAAATTTTCTTTTTCAAACAAAGACACTTCCTGGTTTGGCACCTGGTCTTGCATATACACCTCACGTATCCTTGACCGCTTTCTGTTGATTGACAGATAGCAGCAGGTCGGAGAAGTATTTTACGGGCAGGGATGTCTTCAACTCTCAATAAATCTTTTGGACATACAGCGAACTGTGATCTCGAATACAATTGTTTCAAGATTCCTTGTGCAGTTCCAAGTCGGTAAAAGCCGTCTTCTGTCTCTTTCATAACAACTGCCAACAGATTGCGCGAGTCAGTTGTCATCCGAGCCATTTTCACATCATCGAACAATTTTTGTGACTAGTTTCCGTTAGAGAAACACCGTTTTTAGCAGTGTTGGCTCGTCATTGAGAAAGTTCATCGTAGAACCGCCGTTCTATGTACACATACCGTGATTCCTGATCTGAAGCTACAATCTGATCTTCCAACATCTCGGCAGCCATCTTGAAACCATAGGGGTAGCGTCTTTGGCGGGAGTACGAAGCGCGCATGTCGCGATCGCCACGCCACCACCAAGCAAAGAATCAAACATGAATGGCGGGGTGTTCTATACATTGCCTGGTCACTCTTAGGCATTATATAGAATGCCTAGGAAATGTGTGAAATATAAACCATTTGATAATTTGCCTAAAATTTTCAGGCATTCTATATAATACCTAGGCATTCTATATAATGCCGGATTTCACACATTGCCGGCAACACATACAACAAATACAGTGGTACCTCGACGTACGAATTCCCTGACATACGAGACTTTTGAGATACGAGCCGTCGAGCGAGCGATGTTTTGCTTCGACTTCGAGATACGAGAAATATTTGAGTTACGAGGAACCAGATCAGCGACGAAAATTAAGCGAAAGTTACAACAAATTGTACCGTGACATCTAAGGTCAATTAAGTTCAGTGAAGTTTGGTTAAGTTCCATTAAGTTTATGGATTAAAGTGTAGCATTAACAGTGTAGCTCCTTCGCCTATCTCCTCCACCCTACTCCTCCGCCAGCATTTTCAGTAAGCTCAAGTCAGCTGATGTCCAAGGTAAATACACTTTATAAAACCAGTTTATTTCTTGACATTCTCTTTTATTATGTTTTTATTTAATATTTGTCATCTCTAAATAAATTTTTCTTATTCAAAAACAAGTAACAAAAACCACTGAGGGGGCATTTTGGGGCTGGAACCGATTAAATGGCATTTCTATCAATTTTAATCAGGAAAATTGCTTTGAGATACGAGCAAACTGACTTACGAGCAAGGTTACAGACGGAACGAATTAAATTCGTATCTCGTGGTACCACTTTAGTTTATTTATTACTTAAACAGATTGTATACACCAAAAAGTATATATATTATTTTAAAAATCTGTTATTTAACGTGACGTCATTTATGGACGGCCCCCCTTAAGTAATAACATATAATGGTATCCTAAGTCATTAAAAATATATTTGTCTCCCCAGAAACTCAATGTCTCCCCAGACATATTTAGTAAACATAAAGAAGTCCGATAACTCGATTATTGCGCAACATCCTTACTTTAAAGCAAACGGAGATTTTTTAAATTTTTTAATTTTTTTGTTGTGTAAAGTTGCACAGGCACAACTCCATCCACGAATGTCTTCAGTCCTCACACAAAAGTAGTTCGTATTATTTTTATTATTATGTAACAGTTTGTACCTGCCATGGCGCCATTTGACTTCAAGCAGTAGTCATTGCTACAGTCGACATCGAAATCAAGAAACTTGTAGATTTTTCTTGCATTTCTGTAAAAGCAAGATGATTTCGGTTATTAGTAAAGTTGAAAATGTCTTTGGTAGGATCCAGTGTCCTCATGGGAAAACAAGAGAGCAAAGACTGAAACGATTATAAAAGTTCCTCAAAACAAAAGAACACGTGTAATAAAGTTGTAAATTATAAGAGGTTTTCAACTTGTGGCTCGTGACCCCTTGGGTGGGGGGTCTAACGACCCTTTTAGAGGGGGTCACCTAAGACCATCGGAAAACACACATACTCTACAGTTATGAGGCAGCAACAATAATAATTTTGTGGTTAGGGGTGGCCACAATACGAGGTACTGTGTTAAGGGTCGCCACAATATGAGGTACTGTGTTAGGGGTCACCACAATATGAGGTACTGTGTTAAGGGTCACTGCATTAGGAAGGTTGTAAATGGAAGCGAAAATGTAAGAAGTAAACAAGCGAACAGAAAACTGGCATGTCTCGTTTGTGGAGAGGAATTCATTATTACACTAATTACAGTGATGGCTTTAGACCACAGGCGTGTCTCATATCAAATGAAAGCGTCAGGAGGAATTGATCTATAATTAAACATAGAGAGGCAAAGACAGAAGAGACTGTGAATGACAGTAGGGATAGGCCTAAAAGCACAAATACCAACATACAATGAATGCCTAAAAAATACTTTAAAAAAAAAAAAAAAAAAAAAAAAGAAAAAAAAAAAAAAAAAAAAAAAAAAAAAAAAAAAAAAAAAAAAAAAAAAAAAAAAAAAAAAAAAACAAAAAAAACAAAAAAAAAAGAAATCCAAAAAAAAACTTTAAAAAAAAAAAAAAAAAGACGAGCTTACTTATCGGCATGTGCATCACTGAACCATGGGACGTGCAAAACAACAAGAAGGTCAAGGCCAACTGTCAAGGATGACATAACGCTGCCTGCAATGGCCGGACGATTCTGGCATGGACATAGACACAATAATAACGTTATTTAAAAAAAAAAAAAAAAAAAAAAAAAAAAAAAAAAAAAAAAAAAAAAAAAAAAAATAATATAATAAAATAAAAAAAAAAAAAAAAAAAAAAAAAAAAAAAAAAAAAAAAAAAAAAAAAAAAAAAAAAAAAAAAAAAAAACCCTGTTTATTTCTTCTTCTTATCCTCTATATTTTAAGGGCCCAAGATCAATTTATTATCATTCTGGCTCCTATGCATGTAGACGGGATTTTCAATGTTTCTGCGCCTGGTGTTAAAGAGAATATTTCACTGGTTGCAAGGGCCACTCGGTGAGGGTATCATGAACTGGGGGTCGGAAGGCCTGATGCAAAAGACCCAAATGTTTAAAATGTTTACGCCTCAAATGTTCCCTTTTGGAAGCTTGACAGACTGAAAAAAAGGTAAAGAAGTATACTGTATACTAGTCACACATCGTATAGGATGTATATGAAGAATAAATTGATAACAAGATTTGGTACGTTGACTCCATACTGGATACACCAGATCCACAATTTTACGTAACTGCCATGTCGTTTTCATGTTTTTTTTTTTTTTTTACATTTTACTCTAAATCAATTCCTTTCCATTCTTCTGTACTTTGTTCTGTCTGTTTTTTTTCGCAAACTCTTTTTTTTCTCTCCCTTTTTTTGGTAGGATATATATTAATATATATATATACAGTGGAACCCCGCCATAACGCGATGATCCGGGTCCATAAAATCGGATCGCGTTAAAAGCGGGGTTGGGTTAATGCGCGGTCTTACAATATTTAACTTTTTTCCCGAGAACATATCCGTGTATACTATTTATAGTTCTACCGGAAGAAAGCCTTGTTTTCGGCATTAATTTTGATACTAGTTTGAACGTGGTGCGTTTAGGGGCTCATTTTCTACGATATTTTGAAAAGTTGTAATTTTATTCGCTTTAAAAAATGGCTTTCCAAGCAATGGATAAAATTTTCAAAGAACTTAGGCCTGATGGAGTAAATGAATTTCAAATTTCGGGAGCCATGCTACGACCGCGTTATATCCGAATTCGCGTTATGGCGGGGCGCGTTATAGCGGGGTTCCACTAATATATATATATATATATATATTTATATATATATATATATATATATACACATATATATTTATATGTCACAGAACGGTTGTTACGGAGGAGGGCTCCGGCCCTGACTTATCACAAACTGTATTGATGCAGAAGTGTTCAGTACGCGTTATATCCGAATTCGCGTTATGGCGGGGCGCGTTATAGCGGGGTTACACTAATATATATATATATATATATATTTATATATATATATATATATATATATACACATATATATTTATATGTCACAGAACGGTTGTTACGGAGGAGGGCTCCGGCCCTGACTTATCACAAACTGTATTGATGCAGAAGTGTTCAGTACAGGACTGCTCCTCTCTGTGATTTATATGGTGGGTGTCTAGGCGTTGGGACAGACAAAGCACAACGTAGACTTGAACGAAATCCAACAACTCAAACTCCAGCTGACCAACGATACTGAAAGTGTATTTATTTCTAAGGTATAAGTTCTTCTGTTGGTGCCGCTGTCAACTGTCTATCTCTAAAGCTATGACTTTATAAGCATTTTCGTCTCAACTATTTCAATGTTGTTCTAGTCAACTCGTCCACTGACCTCTTGCGACTATTCCCTAACAACTGCTCAACTCTCTCGTAGCTCTTTTCTCTCTTCCTCCTCAACTACGTCGTAACTCTGTTCCCGCTTCCTCAAATAACCCCATCTCTTGAACCGTTCTGTCTTATATACGATTCTCTACCTCCATGGGTGGCCCAGGATTGCTCTCAATTAACACATCCCTGCCCCTAATTTCCGGTCAATTAGAATTTCCCGTCGTTAACCCAAAAATTATCATGCCAAGTCATGGGAAGAACCATTCCCTCTATCTCCAAGATGCGACAATCTATTGACCTTAATTGACCCCCTTAACAATGGCGTCGCTAAACTAAAATAACAGCAACCTCCGCCCATCCTATAAGGTACCTTAACAACAATGGAGCTCTGTCCTGTACCCCGCCCCAGTCATTTGTGACAATATATATATATATATATATATATACATACATACATATTATGTAAATTTAATTTATACGTATTTAATTTGTTTGGTTGTTGTACTGATGAAGGCATGTGCCGAAACTTTTACTTGTGTATTATGCAAACTTATTATTAAAGCTCAAAATATATTGTGATATTGACACAAATTGTTCGTGTCTAATTAATCTATTTTAAAGTTTTCTCTTGCAGTGCACAACTTTTGATAATTAGTTAATTTGGTCTAATGAGCGCGTCCCCAGCAACGTGAAGAGTTTGGAAAGCTCTCATTGAGAGTATGGCGTCACCTGGCGACCAACATTAACCGTCATAGCATCCGGGCATTCCTACTCACGTGTCTGGGGTGTGTCCAGCCCCTGGTTGGTTTTGGATTAGCGACTCCGGCTCCGGCAGTGGTAGGGCTTAACATGGCCTCTGTAGGAAAGAAACGTGCAGATATGACGTTATAAACATGGCCTCTGTAAAAAAGAAACGTGCAGATATGACGTTATTAACATGGCCTCTGTAGAAAAGAAACGTGCAGATATGACGTTATTAACATGGCCTCTGTAGAAAAGAAACGTGCAGATATGACGTTATTAACATGGCCTCTGTAGAAAAGAAACGTGCAGATATGACGTTATAATGTGCGAATCTTTGCTCACTGCTCTGATGGCATTTGGTCAATGTATGATGGAATCTGGACAAGATATGGTGGAAGCTGGACACGTTATGATGGAAGCTGGACAAGGCATAATGGAAGCTGGATAAGGTATGGTGGAAGCTGGTCAAGGTATGATGGAAGCTGGACAAGGTATGATGGAAGCTGGTCAAGGAATGATGGAAGCTGGAAAGGTATGATGGAAGCTGGAGAGGTATGATGGAAGCTGGTCAATGTATGATGGAAGCTGGACAAGGTATGATGGAAGCTTGTTACGCACTAGCTTCTAATGTGAGAAATTAATCTCTTGTTTTAAGTTATGGCTCGTTCAAACAGTGCACAACAAAGGACAATACAATAGAGAAATTCAATAGAGAAATACAATAGCAAAAATACGACACCCAAAACAGTTGCTAATTACAATTAATAAGATTTATTTTATTTAAGTATTAATATAATTAAAAAACAAAAGAAATATAATTACAAAGCATCAACTTACAGAGTTTGGTAGATCTTGTACCGGTACACAGTTAGTACAATGTGCCAATTAATAATGTACAATGACGAATTCGAATAAACACATATTAGTACACAAAGAATAATACACGTCTCGAAGTTTAAAATATCTATCAATCAATCTGAATCTCAGTGAATCTCTGAAACCCCTTATTTATATGGTGGGTCTACCGACGCGTCCAGAAAAGCCTTTGACATTGTTTTCGTTTCTCGTCAAATCGAGAACGTTCCATAAGATACTAAGAGACAAACTAACCATGTTTAATTGGTAGTCGGCAGTAAACATGACAGATCAAACGAACTAGCCCAGCCCGTCTGCTAGGAATCTATTTTGGGGTCAAGCAGAGTTCACGGCACGGGAAAAGTGTCCTACATAACAAGCTGAACAATGTATGATGCAAGGGGGACAAAGTATGATGGAAGGGGGACAAAGTATGATGGAAGGGGGACAAAGTATAATGCAAGGGGACCAAGTATGATGGAAGGGGGACAAAGTATGATGCAAGGGGGACAAAGTATGATGGAAGGGGGACAAAGTATGATGGAAGGGGGACAAAGTATGATGGAAGGGGGACAAAGTATGATGGAAGGGGGACAAAGTATGATGGAAGGGGGACAAAGTATGATGGAAGGGGGACAAAGTATGATGCAAGGGGGACAAAGTATGATGCAAGGGGGACAAAGTATGATGCAAGGGAGACAAAGTAGGATGCAAGGGGGACAAAGTATGATGGAAGGGGGCCTAAGTATGATGGAAGGTGGACAAAGTATGATGGAAGGGGGACAAAGTATGATGCAAGGGGGACAAAGTATGATGGAAGATGGAAAGATATGATGGAAGCTGGAAAAAGTTATGAAGGAAGCTGGACAAGGTATGATGGAAGCTGCAAAATGTATAATGGAAGCTGCAAAATGCATGATGGAAGCTGGAAAAGGTGTGAGGCAAGCTGGTCAAGGTATTTTGGAAGCTGAACAAGGTATGAAGGACGCTGGACAAGGTATTTTGGAAGATGGACAAGGTGTAATAGATGCTTGGCCAATGTATGATGGAAGCTGGGTAATGTATGATGGAAGCTGGACAAAGTAAGATTGAGGCTGGACAAGGTATAATAGAAGGTGGACACGGTATTTTGGAAGCTAATCATATCCAAGTATTACTGCGGGGGTGGGGCGTTAATCGCTAACATTTTTAGCATTAAAATTTACATCGTTGTAAGCTGTCGGAAACAAGTTCGTCTTTTAATCTTTTGACATATCAATACTTACATTATGGTGAGCTGTCGGAAACAAAGTCGTCTTTTCAATCCTCTGATATATCAATACTTACATTATGGTGAGCTGTCGGAAACAAATTCGTCTTTTCAATTATCTGACATATCAATACTTACATTATGGTGAGCTGTCGGAAACAAATTCGTCTTTTCTTCAATATCTAACATGCGCAACCCTGTAACCATGTGCAGTTTAGTTGTAATCCTCTCTTGATCCAGCGTAGCTAAGATCTTAAAAATGCGTCCGATACAAGTGCAAAACTGTTTGGTAGTTTTGTAGTGGTGCTGCGTGCTCATTTCGACCAGTGTGCAAATTATTGAAGAGAGTTCAAACGCCAATTATTTCATGGGTATAAAGTGTTTGTATGTTCTATGAAATTAAACAAACTGTTTTTGGATTTTTGATGATACATTTATCGATGTGGCACATACAATCTTCTTTTTTATTTTGATTTTTTTGGTGGTTTATGGTAAGTAGCGTTCTGTACATATTTTTAGAAGAGCAGGAAATGTATGCATTAATAAAGAGAAATGATTAAACAGTCGCGTTGTTTAAAATTAATTCAAACACAAATGGACGATGTCCGTTGCTTTTTATTAAAGTGGGATGTGAATTATCTCCCTCTATCACACTGACAATGTCATCTCCCTCTATCACACTGACAATGTCATCTCCCTCTATCACACTGCCAATGTCATCTCCCTCTATCCTTCAACCAATGTCATCTCCCTATGTCACACTGTCAAATACTGCCAATGACATCTCATTCTATCACACTGACAGTGTCATCTCCCTCTATCACATTGCCAATGTCATCTCCTTCTATCACACTGCCAATGTCATCTCCTTCTATCACACTGCCAATGTCATCTCCTTCTATCACACTGCCAATGTCACCTCCCTCTATCACACTCCCAATGTCATCTCCTTCTATCACACTCCCAATGTCATCTCCTTCTATCACACTGCCAATGCCATCTCCTTCTATTACACTGCCAATGTCATCTCCCTCTATCACACTCCCAATGTCATCTCCCTCTCTCACACTGCCAATGCCATCTCCCTCTATCACACTCCCAATGTCATCTCCCTCTATCACACAGCCAATATTTTTTTAAATCTTTTTCCACAGAGGCTCTGCTCATCAATCGTGTATTTGCCACATTTCACCGTACTCCTGTCATTAAGGGCGGTTATGCTGATAGAGCAGCAATATTCTTTATAACAAGTTTAATACAGAACAACATGAGGCTACACGCTACCCTCGCTGATAGAGCAGCAATATTCTTTATAACAAGTTTAATACAGAACAACATGAGGCTACACGCTACCCTTGCTGATAGAGCAGCAATATTCTTTATAACAAGTTTAATACAGAACAACATGAGGCTACACGCTACCCTTGCTGATAGAGCAGCAATACTCTTTATAACAAGTTTAATACAGAACAACATGAGGCTACACGCTACCCTTGCTGATAGAGCAGCAATATTCTTTATAACAAGTTGTTGTACAGAGCGAAATGAGTCTGAACGCTCCCCTTGCTGATAGAACATCCTTCAGAAACGAAAGATGCCTTCCACTGTCCACACTCCTTTGCAGGAAGTTCATGAGAGCTTGCGCATCTCCTTGTGGTACATATTAGAAGCTAACCACTGGCTGTTCCCCCCCCCCTTAAAAGTTACGCCCCTCTTGCCACATAATTGTACTAGTTTGGTTAGAGTTAAAAATTGTTTGATGTTCAATCCAAGGACAAAGAAGATGATTTCCGGCCACGCCTTCTACAACAACAACTTTGTAGTTGCCTGAAAATGCCGCACCTGAATATATATCTAAGAAAGTGCCTTCTGGGTGTCGGGGGGGGGGGGGGTTATATGTGACTGATACAGTCACTGAAACATATGATTCTCAGTCACGGGACCAAATGATACTCAGTCCCTCTACCATATGATAGTACCTGTACCATATGAGGGGGGGGGGGGGGGGGGGGGTTATATGTGACTGATACAGTCACTGAAACATATGATTCTCAGTCACTGGACCATATGATACTCAGTCACTCTACCATATGATAGTCACTGGACCATATGATACTCAGTCACTGGACCATATGATACTCAGTCACTGGACCATATGATACTCAGTCACTGGGCCATATGATACTCAGTCACTGGGCCATATGATACTCAGTCACTGGGCCATATGATACTCAGTCACTGGACCATATAATTCTCATACAGTCACGTGTAGAACTAAGAATGAGGGAGAGAAATACCTCGGCAATATTAGGAACCATTTCATAAGTTTCTGCAATTAGCAAGTATATTTGTATTGTCACTATATGACTATGGAATTGATTTCTATATACTGTATATACCAAGTCTAAAATAAATGAATAGAAATATGACAGAGGGCAAAAACAACAACTATTGCACAATGTTAAACATGAACAACTTTTTTATTTGCTTTTAAAACATGAAATATTAAACGACAAATTATTACTTCTAAAATAACTTAAAATAATGAAAGGAAAAATAGTGATGAAAAAAAAATCAACAATGAACACCCCCTTTCATATTTTAGTTTCTATTAATTCTTTCATGAATTTAGTGCCGGACCAAATTGGTTGACATGATTTCTTTGATATTATGCTTAAAATCTAGTGGTCTCTTTTTTTTCTTCTTAATCTGTATCTTGTCATTGTATAATGTGTCCGTTTAAGTTTAACTTCATTCTATAATGTATTTTAACTGTTAGTTGACACAACCACATTTATATATATTTGCATTCAAAATTTCACCTATATTTCTAAAGAAAGAAATCTTGGGATGGATTTCTTAACACAATGGTTTTCCCCGCGATATTTTCTTCTTGGTGTGTTTTCACTTTTGTCATGTTTTGGTCGTTCAGCTCAGGAAAAATCGGGGCGACAGAAGAATACATGCAGCTGAAACAAAGAGCGATCGGAGACTTGTGAATGGTTGCTATAGTAACTAAAATGTGATTGCCAGTTGCTCGTTCACACAGCTGACATATTTGTTTAGTTTACAGTAATCTATTTATGGCCTGGTTTATTAGTGTTTAATCACGTGTGCATCTTTTTCATTGATAATCGTGGGAAATCATTTCTTTTCCCTAATAATTTGCCTTTTTGCAGTGCTTTTTATCTTTCATCGTACAGTTACAAGGAAATCCTATAATAATAATTGCTATATAGATCTACATGGGACTGGCGATAAATCACATATTACAACAGGATCAGAGAGCATTGGCCAATATATCAAGTTTCCCTAGCTATTGTGAAATTTAACCTATAATTTATATTTGTTCCTGATAAATGTTTTTTTTAAAAAGAAACACAATACATACACACATAGAAACTCCCATAGCACACGTAGGGTGTAGCTACACTAAATACACACACATAAACTCCCATAGTTCCCATAGTGTGTAACTATGATACATATTGCGTTATTTACCTCATCAATGATTCCTGTAAAGTCACCACATTCCCCACCTCCTCCGATGATTAAACCTCTTTGACGTCTCAGAAGAGAACCTAGAAAAGATTAAAAGTGTGTTTAGATAAGTAAAAAGAATTCACATTTGACGCTACAATACGGTGACAAGACTTTTGTTTGATCCAGCAGTGTTACCAATCCGGAATTATTATTTTATTAGCACACACAATGAAAATATGATTTAACAATCCTTAACTCCAGAGTTTCATATTATGAATGTGTGGTTTAGGGCAGAGGCGTAGCTAAGGGGGAGCAGGGGGCATATGTCCCTGGGTGTTAGACGAGTTAGGGGCCCCGAAATGTGCTTTCATATAATTTATTGATAACAATAATCGATTTGAGAGTTGAAAAAAAGAAAGGGAGGCTGTTTAAAAATGAAACGTGTCCCCGGGCGCTGAACACTCTAGCTACGCCTCTGGTTTAGGGTAAAAGTGAGCTATAGTACAGCTTTTCTTAACTTGTAATAAGGCAGAGAGATCAACTTATACATCTCGAATCAAAGGATCAGATTTAAAGGGAGCTCATAAGAACTGCTTCACGGGATGAAACAGATGACCTACCTTTAATTTCCTGAGTGTGGGTTCTTGTCCCGACATACCCTTGGAGATGACCTTTGTCCAGGGCGTACATAGCGTACTGCCACGAGTTGGTCTGTAGTATAAAATGAAAACAATTTCTAAGAATTTATTACATTTAATCTTTTATAAGCATTCACGTTACATTTCACTCTAGCCTCGGCACCACAGCTCTTGATGTAGACCCTTCTCACACGTAACAACACGCAGCATTGGCATCTTCACCCGGTACAAGATACAACATTGAGATAATGACAAGAGTCATATGGTTTTACAGGCTTTCTATGTGACAGGCTGTCTATGTCACGGACTCTCTATGACGCATACTGTCTATGCCACAGGCTGTCTATGACACAGGCTGTCTACGTCTCTTGTAGAAACAAAATAGAGCCAAAAAACTATTCACTATGTCATACACTGAATTTAATGTCTATTTATAAACACCAACAAATTCTTACACCTACAAATTCTTAGACTAACTTAAAAACTGTCAACCCACCATTTTTGGCACGGTCACTTTGACTTGTTTAACTTCCGTTTCAGCGAAGAAGTCCACTGCTTCCATATCTGTGCATACACCGATAGACTGTAGAATGCCACAATCTCCATTTGTCAGGAGGGTCTGCTTTGTGTTGCCACTTTGGGAGTACTTGACAGTGACGTAAACTGGGACATGAATAAAAAATACAATACATTTATTTACAGCTTAAAATAATTTTAATTATTGCATCTCGTTATTTGGCAGTTTCAAGGATTGTTGCACAGTTAATTGTAAGGGAAATGGGTAATGGCACTTTAGGAAAAAAATATCTCCAGTCGGATAATGCATCAAATTATTAAGATCAATTTATTATAAGATCGATTTATGGTTAACTATCATTAGTTTGAACTAAATGATGTGCTTTATGTAAAATAGCTATGTCACTCTATCTGCTTCACAGATTTGTAGAGTCCAAGTCTGTAACGGACTATGTTTTCACATGTAAACAGAGAGGTAGCATGAATGGACAGTGAGTGTGTTCACCAGGTTTTTCCACGGGGAGAGACAATCAATGTGGATTGTATTTTTGAGAACAAATGTGAACTCCACGTTTTTGGAGAGTAAAATTATGTTTTGTCAGAGCGGTTGTTTTGCACGCTTTGCTGGTAATGAAGTATGAGTTGACTGAGATAAGGAGAGCTGAGCGCAGAGCAGTAGAGTCAGTCAGTAGCGTGAGAGCTGTGAGATTAGACAGTCAGTTGAGCTGAGTTATAGTAGTCTGAGGACGTGTCTTTCTTAATGATGGAATACTATAGATATATATGTGAAATTACATTCATGCAAGGATTATTTATTAATATTATCAATATAAAGTGTGTTCAATAAAGTACTGTGAGTTTTAACTAGAATTGAGTATTCTTCTTTACGTGCCTGAATAATAAGTGAAAGAATGAAGAAGACTGAGTCGGCATCCTGAAGTGTTAATATAAGTAACCATACTACTGACATAACCCACAGCATAAGAAATAACCATCCCACGCCATGTCAGAGTAGAAGTGTGTTACAAAGTCAAATACAGCATTTTGTCATACACGCAAGATTTTAGCATCGGACCTTTATAACAATGCAATCAGAGTATTATTGTGTAAACAAATATTTATAGTTGCATCATTTTCACAATGTCCAACTTTTTGCTGAATTATCGTTTAGAATTATTTTAATTCATGTTAATGATTCATAATTAAATATTTTTATTTTTAAAAAAAATCATACTTCGGCACTAGAATTTAATTCGTAAGTCACTTATAAATATATGATGACAAACTTTTTTACGACAAACTTATTAAAAAAAAAAAATGGATCCTCAAAGAACGCAACTCTAATATCGAGTCAAGGATCAGAATGATCTAAAGGCATTACAAAGATAAGAACCTTTGTTTCCAAACTCCATGTTAGAGAATCCTGGCACAGTGAGCCTAGAGTTGCCATCAAAATAAGCTTGGCCGTTCTTGAAGGTGACGCCGGTGTTGTTGATCCAGAATTGGTTCTCTGACAAGTCAGTGGCGGTGTTGTCATCAAAACTCAGACTCAGGGAAGGTTTGCAGAAACCATCATCATCTTTATCAATACTGTCACTTTCGTCATCTTCAATCTCTGAAAAAATTACATTTCATGTTTTTATTTATTAAACTTATAAATATTTATATTCTAGGTAAAACCCAATTTATACATGATGCTACTGGTACACCTATGAGCCTATGATTATCTTATTGTGATGAATGCACACGTCATGAAGGGGGCAAGTCCTGCATTAACTCAGAGGAATGGCGCTCCTGGCTCCTGTACTTTGAAAATAATAATTGTGGCACTGTTTCTCTTAAGAAATAAATACACATTCATTTCGGGGAAAAAAAAAGGGGGGGGGGGGATCTCGGATGAATCTCCATACTGTTTTTCCACAGGCATGTCCCCTCTGAATAAACTAGAGCTCATGGATATAAATCTGACTTGACCAGCTAATCTTATCATTGTTTTAATCTGACCTGACCATCTAATCTTATCATCTTTTTAATCTGACTTGACCAGAAAATCTCATCATTGTTTTAATCTTCTCCCCGGTATTTATTAAAACTTTTTTTAATGCTCAAAACTTAATTCCTAACGTTATTACTGACGTCATCACCGTGCACTTACCGTTCATATAAGTGCACCTGCAGGTGCGTGGGTCGTAGCCGAGTGTAGCGGGACAGGGCATTCTGATCCAACTGACACCGTTGAATTGAAGGAAGCCAGTCTTGTCACCAGCGAGGGGTTTAAGGTCAGGGCAGTGATTGACTACAAAGAAACGTTTAAAAAGTATAACTTAATGACCACTGGTGTGATTTTATAGTCTGGAATTTTTCGATAAACTTATGGATAACAGAAGTTAAACTATTTCATCGTCATAGGTCAATGAACTTCTTACAGTTAAAATTCGTCTGATAATGTTCACATGTCTAAAAATGGCGGCACTATTTATTTGTTCAAATCCAAGTTGAACTTTCTCAACAATTTCTATCTGAAAGGCTATACACACAGTCCAAAAACACTGACTTGATGAAACTAAAATTTAAAGCTGAAAAAACAACCCTACTGACCACCTATTAAAAACAACCCTACTGACCACCTATAAAAAACAACCCTACTGACCACCTATAAAAAACAACCCTACTGACCACCTATTAAAAACAACCCTACTGACCACCTATAAAAAACAACCCTACTGACCACCTACTAATTCTAATCCTTACCATATTCCACAACATCCAGCTTGTCAGTGCATCTGCAAGTATTAGCGTCATAGCCGAGGGACTTGGGGCAAGGCATACGGACCCACCCACTAGGAGCCAACTGCAAGAATCCAGTCCTGTCGTTGGGAATGGCTTTCTTGTCATTGCACGTTTCAACTGCAAGAGAATAGGATTTGAAATCAAGTTGTGAAACGTGTCCTTACGTTCAACACAGCCCTGATCATCATTGACTGAAAGAAAAGTATCCTCGCAAATTTGAATGAAACTAAATCTAATTAAATGATTGCGTCACAACTGTACACTCTAGCTGTTGACTGCCATGTTTGTACACTCTATCTATGGACCGTCGTGATTGTGTATGCCAGGGGTGGGTAAACTACGGCCCAGCAACTGATATTATGCGGCCCTCGAAGGCATCTAGAAATTTTTAAAAATTACTTTGTTCTTAAATTATTTTGTTGAATTTTACAGAATTTCATGTACGGTTATAATAGTTTGAACATTTTTTAAATCAAATTTCTTTCTAATTTTCTATTTTGTCATGTAATGCTAAAATGCGAATTTGCCGATTTTAATATAGAGAAATGATTATCGACTTGTAATTATTGGACATAATATACTTGCGGCCCCCAAAAAGCTTTACATTCATCAATGTGGCCCTCTGCACAAAAAGTTTGCCAACACCTGGTATATTTTAGTCCGAAAGTCCATAAAGTTATCACTGAAAATGAACCAACCATAACTGGTCTACCACTTACAGTTTCCGTGTCCTTGATAGGTTTCGGTGCATCCACAAGTGACGTCACTGTAGGTGTAGTCAGAAGGACAGCTCACACGACTCCAGGTATAACCATTGAAGGCGAGGTAACCTCTCCTGTCTCCTTCGATAGACTTTTGGTTCAGACACTTACTCACTGAAGAAAATAATGGCACATCATCTTTAAGTACATTGTTTTTAATAACATAGAACATAACGGACAGTAAAAAATACTTATTTATATGGAACCAAAGACGAGGCTTTTAGAACGTGCTCATTGAATGGCATCAGTCGGTCACCAAGACACGGGGGTGTACTCTCAATGTTAATTTCACTTAAAATGTATCTGTCGTAATGACGAAGGCGTGTGGTAGCTGTTTTTATTTATTATCAACTGTTTCCCAGCCAGCAGATGAGCCCAAACGAAATTTTAAACATCGATACAGCCTGGCACCAAGTGCGCCACAGGAGTAGAGTACAGTGTAATCCCCCCACCCCCCTTGCGGGATGCCATCTCCGGATTTTTATGTTTTTGGCGTGTCCTCCTGTAGCCTTTAACCCACAAGGCAGTGGTCCAGTATAGGGTCAGAGTTTTCCTACTCTTGGCTGCCAACTTCCGAGGAAGACACGACTTATCTACCCATGGTCACCATTCCGACACAGCAGCCACCTGGCCCCAATCACATCCTCCTGGATGTGTCTTATTTTGTCTTATGTTATTGCTGGGGGTTGAATGCGCCAGACCGCGAGTAAGTTTGTCATCTCAGTGTGTCGTCACACCTTACCCCACCCGCTCCATCCCTAAATAATGATTAACATCTATCTGTAGATTGTGTTACAGACCCGCTGCTAATTAAGTTTACAATTTAACAATAGAGTAAAAACATTCTGTTTCAGTTAAAAATAAAGCTCCTACATCCATCGCTTGCACAAGATATTACACAACAGCTTACACAACAGCTTACATAGTTTCCTACCTGAAACACACTTGACATTCTCCTCCTTGTCGCAAGTCAGTTTGTTTTGATTCCACTGGAGTCCATAAGGGCATCGTCTAATGCTGACTGCTGTGGGTATGTCACCATAATACCTGCACTGGATGTAGGCGTCGCAGTGGCCAGCTACTGCAGCATATCCGACACCGTGAAGGATGACGCAATCCTTGCACAGATCTAGAGAGTAGAGTAAGAGAGCCGTAAACATGTGCGCACCCTTTAAAGTAGTTGTCATTTATCTCACAATATCCACCACCTTTGACCAGCAGGTTTGAAAGAGATACGTATCAACTCTTAAATGTAGCTGTTGTGGAGCTTGGGAAAAGAAACGCTTGCTTTAATGTAAATCCAGGATTAAGTCGCATAACCAAATCACTAAAAGCACAAACTGGCCGACCTACCAAAGTTTGGTTTCGGGGTACTGGTCTTCCTCGTGGTAGTTGTTGTTGGCGTTGTGGTCGTCGTCGTTGGGGTGGTGGTTGTGGTGGTTATTGGGGTGGTTGTAGTTCTTCGGGTGGTTGTGGTAGTGGGTGTGGTGGTGGTAGAGGTGATTATTCTTTTGGTGGTGGTGGAACTCTTGTGGGCTGGAGATTCAAACAAAAAGAAGATGGTTAAACGTAAAGAAATTATTTGAACACACAAGCCAATGGATTTCCTCCCTTGGTTTGAAGCTCATCATTTGAAATGGCAATAGAAATATAAAAATCTATCGTCATTGCCAGATTTCATTATTGAATTATGCTTGGTTCACACCGTCAAAAATAATTTTCGTCAAATTTCTTTTTGAACGCACTCTGTAGTAAAACAAAATAGTGCGTTCAAAAAATAAATTTGACAAAAATTCGACGCGAATTTGATCGTGCTGAGCATAACAGTAGGAAGCGATATGAATTAATTTTAAAGAAATAATTGTACTTTAAAAAAAAAAAGAACATTTTTCATGGATTTAGCAGGACAGTTCAAGATATTTTACCAATAATAAAAAAAAAATCTACATATTATAACAATCAGTCCAAATAAAAGTTGGAAATGTAAAGATACTTACGAGTGACCAGAATGCTACAGGCACATGTGACATGATCGAATCCAAGACCACTGGGACATGGCATCTTCAACCAACTGGAACCGTCGTATTGCAGGTAAAAACGTGTGTCAGCTGTGTATGGCTTAAATCCCTTACAGAAGTCTGTCAACAGAAGTCAAATATGGAGTTTTTAAACCTCAAGGAAAAGAGAGCTTCTTAACAAACACATCCACAGTCACACACACACACACCCGGTATGCACTTAGTAATCTAGACACCTAATTCCTTTTATATCTGAAAGACCAATGTTTTTTGGCACATGAATAGTATAACACATTTAATGCTAGCAATACCTGGTGTTATGTTTATTGTATCAAGGACATTGACTTGATGCATACACGATAGATACTAGTCATCGATCATTTACATCTCAATGGATCTTTTCAACAACTATTGATCGTTTAATGCTCATCAAAACTTTATGGAGCAACATCGCTTGTGGAATGGAAGTTCCGCAGTGGGGAGACAAAACATGACTCTCCTTTAGCGTTTGGGTGGGGGGGGGGGAGGAGGAGAAAAACGTTGACAATATATGGAGCTTGGTTTGTAGCAGGGATATGAAAGTCGCGTGGCTGTAGATAGAGTCCCTTAATACTCTAGCCATTCTAGATGCAAAGAATCCATTATCCATTAACTTTTACCGCCAGGAAATTCTTTCATGGCAAAAGTTCCGCAGTGGGGAGACAAAACATGACTCTCCTTTAGCGTTTGGGTGGGGGGGGGGGAGGAGGAGAAAAACGTTGACAATATATGGAGCTTGGTTTGTAGCAGTGATATGAAAGTCGCGTGGCTGTAGATAGAGTCCCTTAATACTCTAGCCATTCTAGATGCAAAGAATCCATTATCCATTAACTTTTACCGCGAGGAAATTCTTTCATGGCAAAGACTCAAAAGTAATTTTTTAATACTAGCTGGGGCATCGCAACAACGTTGCGTGCGTAAAATACGGTAAGAGTTCCATAATCTATAATAATAATTCCTGATGGCACTCCGTATATCCACCAAAGATTAGTTGTAGTTTGCTCTTTTGTGTGCATTTGGTGCGTACGTGATCAGGCGCACGACTGGGGAAGCAGCGAATGAGAGCGCATCAATGTGCGCAATGAGAGCGGGGCGGACAAGAAAGATCCAGTCGGGAATTATTATTATAAATAACTTGAATACGAAAGAATATAAAAGTAAAATTTGAACATTCAAACCTACTTGAAAATAACTGAAAGCGAAAAAGAAACAAGAAAAAAAAAACAACAAGAAAAAACAAACAAACAAACAAACAACTGAATAAACTATAAACAAACCTTTGTCTTCTTCACTGCTGCTGTCCTCATCTTTCTTGGGTGTTGTCTCCTTGTGCTGCACTGCTTTGTATGTGCTAGTTGGTATTTTGTTGGCTGCAGTGGTTTGTTGTTTCGATTCTTCTTCTGATGATGATGATGAGTCTTGCTCGTGACTATCGTCTTCTTGAGATTCGTCGGAATCGTCTTGAGTGATTTGCTTTGTGTATGTCTTTTGTTCTTCTTGGGATTCTTCTGAATCTTTTTGATTGGTTTGCGACGTAGTAGTTTGCTGTCCGTAGGTCACGGTCTTTTGTTCTTCTTGCTCTTCGCTGCTGAGTCCTTGCACATTATGCTGACCGAAATATTCTTCAATTTCTTCTTGCTGCTCTTCGTTAAGCTCACCGAATGTCAAACCGTGGAAAAGTCTGCAAAGAGTTAAAAATTGAATTTCATGAGGAAATGCTGCAGTAGGTTATGAAATACTTGGAGAGTTTTAAAAAGCGAAGCAGATAAAACATGGCGTTCCAACTAAATACCCCCCCCCCACACACACACACAGCTGGATTATTAAAACTTTCAAATTTTGTTTAACTTTGCGCAGTGCTTCTCAGAATTTACTATTTATCACAAAAATCTATTATCGTTTTATTTTAAAATAAAATCTCAGAAAGAAAAGAAAATCAAATATAATTTCAGCTTTGCCAGCTCTATAGAGAAGCAGATCTCCTACTCAAGTCTCAAGTTGAAGTAGAACAGTACATTTTAAATCTGTCTTCGTGTACACCGAAATTTGTGTTTGCCAAATTAAACACACAAAAAAAAACAACACTACTTCCTCCCATATTCTTGTCATTGACATATTACAGATTTGGTAGCGACCGACTTATTGTGTTCTGTAAAATAGAAATGAATAATTTAAAAATTAAGCATTATTTTTGTAGGACGGGGGTTCTTAACCTAAGGTTCAAGAACCCCCACCCCATTTTCCAAGTGTGCGATTGAGGGACCTAGCTACTGGAGAAATGATGCCAAACTAATTTTAATTACTGTTCATTTTTTCAAACATTGAACAAAAGGGACAGTAGATAATGCTGAAATAGGGAACAAGAGATTGTGTGTGGGGGGCGGGGGGATATATTTTGAAATCAAGACGGGATGCGGGGCTGCAAAAGTTAAGGACCACTGTTGAAGAGGAATACGCAAGGCAACAAATGATCTGATAAGGTACAAACGGTATGTCGTACCTAGCTCGTTAAATCAAAATTATTTGTTATTTTTTAATGCTTTGTTATTGTTGTTGTTGTTGTTGTTGTTGTTGTTGTCAGCATTCGTTTACAAGAAAGTGAATGTTCTTCGAAGTACCCTAAAATATGAATGAGACGTTCAAATATTGTTTGAAAGCAATGTGTACCGTAATGTCTTCTTGTGTGTTTGTTGTTTTTTGTATTCTGTGCAAGAAAGATTGACGGCATGTGTGAAATGATGACGAACTCACCGTTTGATGTAATCCAATGTGTGCTGGGAAACTGCTTGTCTCTGCTGAAGTCCCTGGGGTCGGTAGTCGTGAAGCAGGGTCTCTATCCAGGGGTCGGTCGGGGTCGCGTCATCATCGGCGAAAGAACGGGCGACATTGGCGAGCAGTAAGCTCGCGGCGAAAAGGGTGGCGAAAAGATTCATTTGTCTAGGCGTAGTGCTTGGCTTAGACATGATGTCGTAGGTTTGCTTAGTTGCTCTTTTATTAAATACTTTTCTGGATTGCCAGTGAAAAGGTATTGGTTGAAATGGCTAGCGTCAAGTCTTTGTAAATCTTCAAATAGTTCGCAATTGATATTCGATAAAATCTGGATGAAATGTTAATTTTCTTTTTACGTTGGCTCAACTTTAAAATTTGTTGTTTTGTTTTTAAACGTTAATAAATGCTAAAAAAAATTATTTTCTTCTGATGAACCAAACGTTGGATGGACTTGCCCTCTGGCAGTTTCTTAAGTTCTTACCTTTACAAATGCCGTGAGATCTGCTTTTATACAGAACGTGTTGCGCTGTCAGCCCCCACACACTCCCCCCCCCCTTCATGGTCTCCTATAGCTATAAATTTAGTGGTTATTTTGGATGCGGATATTACCCCCCCCCCTTTAATTCGTGTGTGCCCGTAAAGGTATTCACGCTTGAAAGAGACTTAATGACGTCATGTGGACAACGTGGNGTTATTTTGGATGCGGATATTACCCCCCCCCTTTAATTCGTGTGTGCCCGTAAAGGTATTCACGCTTGAAAGAGACTTAATGACGTCATGTGGACAACGTGGCCCCGTTTGTTGACAGGCGAGAGCTATTGGTTTTTTTTTTTGTTTTTTTTTTGCAGCTATTTATGGCTCTCGCCATATTTATTGAAATTATCTACCAATTAACGTGCTTATTTGACCCCCCCCCCTTCCCCTTTTGCACCCCCATCTCAAATTCCTCAAACCAATTTAAAATTGAAAAGGTTTGTCTTAAATCCTGTTTTCAGACAGAAGCTGAATTTGAGCTAATTAATTGACTGTGTCTGACGACCCAATCTCCCAATGACGCAGATTTAATCACCATTCTGTTGCTTAGGTCCAGGATCTGGTCAGATATTCGACTTGGCAGGGATTTTTTAAAAACTTTGTATACATCATCTCAATGCAGGGCTTCTCAACCAGGGATACCCGCACCCCTTGAGGATGCAGCAGTTAATGTCAGGGGTGCTGGAAGATCCAGAAAATCAGGCTCATTTGCTGTTTGCACTTTTTTTTCATAGACGGGGAGGAGGGGGGGGGGGCTAGTGGGAAATACGTTTTTGAAATTGAGATGGGGTAGGAAACATTTGAAATTAAGAGGGGATCAAATATGTAAATGGGTCAAATATGTAAATGGGTCAAATATGTAAATGAGGAAGATTCAGAAAATCAGGCTCATTTGCGGTTTGCACTTTTTTTTCATAGACGGGGGGGAGGGGGGGGGGGCTAGTGGGAAATACGTTTTTGAAATTGAGATGGGGTAGGAAACATTTGAAATTAAGAGGGGATCAAATATGTAAATGGGTCAAATATGTAAATGGGTCAAATATGTAAATGGATCAAAGATGAAAATGGATCAAATATGTAATGTTCATATCCATTTTTAACGTTTTTTAAATTTAAAAAAATATCCATTGAATGTACTATTTATCAATTTGGAGCAGAGGAGGAACTTATCATTGATGCTAATTTGTCTTTAGTTCAACATAAAAAAACAACAACTCCCCTACAACTTCACCATCACATTAAAAAAAATAAAAGTTTTCGTACCAGAGACAGAAAAGCTTGACTCTGTTGATGGTTCAACTACCGTTGGGGGATGGATTTTACTACTATAGGATGCATGGTAAAGCATAGAATTTATTGTACTCACTAAAGCATTCACGCTACACCTATATGATGTATGGTACAACTATATGATATATGATTCAATGATGGGACTAAATATTTATTGAATTTGATTATAGACCAAAAATCGTCCACACATTTCTACATATTAGGCTTGCCATCAACTTTGTTACAAGATTTTTCTTTATAGATAACATGCACATTATTGTCTTTATGTCATCTCAAGTCAATGCATTGTAATGGCCTGTCTATCTGTACGTATGACATTGTTCATGCTAGGGACCTGTCTATCTGTACGTACGATATTGTTCATTCTAGGGACATGTCCATCTGTAGATAACATATTGTTCGCATATGTACGCTTTTTGCACCTTTAAGACGAAAATCCTATTTCAAGCTAAACATATGAATTTATTTGTTTTGTATGAAAAGTGAGAGTATTTACTGAATTTGACCTCACGTATGGCTATCTCTGATTGGTTACTTGTCCTACATTAATTATCTGAGACAAGGTGATGGTTACGATGAAAAGAACAACATAACAAACGACACTAAAATGGTTACGATGGAAAGGACAACATAACAAACGACACTAAAATGGTTACGATGAAAAGAACAACATAACAAACGACACTAACATGGTTACGATGAAAAGGACAACATAACAAACGACACTAAAATGGTTACGATGAAAAGAACAACATAACAAATGGCAATAACACTATCATGGAAATAGAACATGTCACGTGTTCAGCCTCATTCAGCAATCAATTATTTTTTTCAAAAGTGATTTCCCATTAACATTTTCTTTGACGTCTGCTCAATTTGATGACATCACCGAGACCTTAAATAGTCTAACGATTTCTTTTAGTCGCCTTAAAGGTAAACTTTTAGTCGCCTTAAAGGTAAACCTATAGTTGCTTTGTGTTACAGTTCGATAAAAATGGTTAAAACTAAAATATTATGTTACTTTTTTAAAATAAGATTTTGAGAAGAAAAAAAGATGGGGGGGGGGGGGGTAAATTAAATGTTAAATCAAATTTTCGATTAGGTAGACAGGGGGGGGGGGGTAAATTAAATGTTAAATCAAATTTTCGATTCGGTAGACAGGTCGTCTGTAAGGTGTTGCCGTATCGGACATATCGTAAGTCTGTTAATATATGTTCCTCAGACTATGAACGTTATATGAACAGACTTATATCGAAAGTTTTATGGTATATTATTTCATGAATGGTAATAAAGCATTTCATAGGTTGTACAAAAGCCAAAGCATTCCAAATGGCAAGTGAAAAGGCGCGAATCAATAGAGTCATTTTAAGGACTTTTTTTTTTTTTTTTATTCTTTAAAATCTAAACACATCCATTATTTTTTGGGACGAAGGGCAACAAACACCTTATACTAAGACTTATTTAGATTGCTCACGGGATGAGTGTGCTCAAGTCTACTGATAAATAAATACTTTTAAAAATCATAAAGTGATACAGGCTAGTGTTATAATTTTAATGTAATTTTAGCATAAGTCAGAGCTCTCAAAAATTGTGTGGTGGGGTATAGATGGACCGAAGGCGGTGATTCTATTTAGACGCCACAGAACCCAAAAGATGACCTTGACCTAATGTTGGTGTTGGACTCCATTGCTGATCTGATAAACTAAAGAATGGTGCCCCACAGTTGAATACTTCTAAATCTTAGATTTTTAAAAACATTTTTAAATATCAAGTTCACATAAACTTGAGTAAGTATTTTGAATCCGGTCTAAATGTACCAGATCCGACACTCCTGGTAGGACCATAACAAGAATGTTTAACATAATGCAGCTGTCAGCAGCCATCATTGTGTTCCATACCACATCCGGTAATTTGTTGCTTTGAAAGGAATCTGAGCTGGTCACGATGTAAGACTTAATTCTGTGATGATTCATATCTAACCTTATAACTGACAATGTTTAATGTACAGTGGGCGCAGGGGTGATCAAATCATTTTCCAGTTTGACTCATTCAAATATCACTCAAAACATCTAACAAAACTTAATAAAAAGACTAACAAAAATCTTTTTTATCAGCTTAGTTCATAACCAGCGACTTGGCCATGATACAGTGTTACATAATTATATAAAATATATGCACTGATACAGGGTTATATATTGACTATAAGCCCGATAAAGAGTTGACATTTTATCTTGCAACTGATACAGGATAATTCAACAAAATGCAAATATTTAAGTAAGTTGCCAAAGTGTATGGACAGCGACTGGTGTTTGACACTTGGCACCATGTCGTGCACCACCGTGTTTGACGCTGCATCCAAGAGTCTATGCCAGGGTTCTATGCCAGGGTTCTATGTCATGTTCTAAGTCAGGGTTCTATTGCCAGGGTTCTATGCCAGGGTTCTATGTTAGGGTTCTATGCCAGGGGACTATGCCAGGGTTTTATGCCAGGGGTCTATGCCAGGGTTTTATGCCAGGGTTCTATACCAGGGTTCTATGCCAGGGTTCTATGCCAGGGTTCTATGCCAGATAGGGTTCTATGCCAGGGTTCTATGCCAGGGTTCTATGCCAGGGTTCTATGCCAGGGTTCTATGCCAGGGTTCTATGCCAGGGTTCTATGCCAGGTAGGGTTCTATGCCAGGGTTCTATGCCAGGGTTCTATGCCAGGTAGGGTTCTATGTCAGGGTTCTATCCCAGGGATCTATGCCAGGTAGAGTTCTATGTCAGGGTTCTATGTCAGGGTTCTATGCCAGGTAGGGGTCTATGCCAGGGTTCTATGTCAGGGTTCTATGCCAGGGTTCTATGCCAGGTAGGGTTCTATGTCAGGGTTCTATGCCAGGGTTCTATGCCATGCGTCAGTACCGGCCTAAGATATAAACATTAGAAAGCGTCATTTTTCAAGGAGTGGCAAATTCCATAGATGTTTTTGTGGAGAATTTATGTGTGTGTGTCTGCGTGTGTGCGCGTGCGTGGATTCATCATTTAAACTGTTACATTTTATTTCTAGCAGGTTCAATAAAGAAGGGAAACGATAAGATACTCTGAACAATTTAAATACATTTGCCATCACTGTTAGAGAGTTGTGTTTCTTTCGGGAGTCCACTTTTTGTCCGGTGAACGAAGAAAGAATAAGTTAATTCGTGTTCAGTCAGGCATCTACGGGCCGCACTATTCGACGTTGAGGGCCGCGGGTGGGCCACCCCTGTAATAAGCTATAATATGATAATTATTGTATTATTATTTACAAAAAATCAAATTAAACAAGAAAATCTTAATTACTGTCAATTTAAAAAAAAAATGATATGTGCGGTAGTTCGTTTGTGTAGGCTGCTAACGCAAGTGACATGGTCACATGACTATATATTACGTCATTCGTTTCCACGCTACGTCTCCTAGCAACAAAAAGACGCAATACTTCCTTCTCTCCTGTGACAGTTCATTAATAATGTTTGCAGACTTTAAAAAAAATTTAAGGATAGAACAATCTCGGAGAGGTGAAAAATTAAGACAATTGACCAGTGGCGTAGCTAGGGGGTGCGGACCCTACCTGGTGAAGCCATCTCGGGGGGTGACACAATCTCAGGGGGGGGTTGTTTGACACTGAGGCGTAGCGAGAGTGTTTGGCGCCCGGGGACAAGATCTGCGCCCAGGGACAAGGTTCATTTTAAAGCGCCCCTTTTTCTTTTTTTCATCTCTCAAACCCGTTATTTTTATCAATAAAATAATATCAAAGCACATTTTGGCGCCCCTAAATAGCTGGCGCCCGGGAACATCTGTCCCCCATGCCCCCCCCCCTCGCTACGCCTCTGTGTTGACACCAAATTGAACAAATTGCATAGACTATAGAGCACACCCTGCTTGGTCTAACAGAATTTCATGAATGGATAACCGATCACACGTCCATTGCCTACACATTGAACAAATCCAAGTGTTACGGCGAAGGATATTGATTTTGATCACGTGATGGACAGGTTTACAGCTTTGAAGAGCAGGAAAGGAAAATTTTAAATACAGTAAATTTAACATAAAAATAACTATAACTTGAATTAACGTTGTTACAGTTACAGTTCTTAAATACATTTACCTCCCCCACCCCCCCCAAACCCCCGACCTTTAATTAATTTGTTTTTGTTCTTGTCATTGTTATACTGTGGATTTATTTAACAAGAGGAAATCCATCTTGGAAGTCGGGGGGGGGGGACACCATGAGTTTACCGCACCGGGTGACACCAACCCGAGCCACGCCCACTGCAATGGACCTCAACCCGAGCCACGCCACTGCAATGGACCTCGACCCAAGTTTTATGTCAGTTACCATTAGGCTGAAATCACGAACTTTGCCTAAGACTCTGCGTTTATATTTTAAAAGTCTGTCTAAGACTCTGCTGCGTTTATATTTTAAAAGTCTTCCCTGTTAATGATAGTATTATTAGAAAATCATTCTTTTAATTTTTTTTGTTTACATGTATTTTTAAAAGCAGTGCGACCAACCCGTGATGACGTGTCGGTTAACTTCATGTCCATTTTCAAGTATTGACCTCCGTGTGCTTAGCACGTGTGTTCTTAATTTCTTATTCCATGCCAAATCTTACAATTTGAATTAGCGTATTATTTACAAAACTATTATCTTATATGGTTGTTTATTAAACTAAAAATAAGGATTAAAAAAAAACAACTTTGAATTTGAATGGTACTTGACCTTTATTTGTCCCATCATGCTATTTAATATCTGTGTAGAATATTGAACATTTGAAGATTTTCAGTACGGAGAGGGGAAAAAAAGGTTTGTTTGGGGGGGGGGGGGCAGCGTGCGTGTCACGTTATTTATTAATACTACGTTAGTCTTTAGTTTTTGGTTATTCTGAAAATTTGCGCTCCTAACATTTTGTCTCCCCTTGCCCAAAGGGTATAAAATAAATAAAAAAAATTTTTTTGTGATGTCACTCGTCGTAGTCATGTCGTTATTTCTGACTCCGCAGTTTCACATGTCTTGCCACATAGGGGTAGGGCTCATTGAAACTCCACCATTTCTAAAGCACAGTTACTAATTAGTGGGTATGTACTTGATAAGCTTGTCCACACGACCTGCCCGCAGTACGAAGGCTTGTTCCTGACCCCGTTCTGTGATATCCGGATCAATCTAGTCCTTTATTATAATTTATTTTGTTACGTTTGTAATTCAGTGTAAACAATTCTTTTAAAAAAAATATTTTAAAAAAATGTAATTTGTAAAAAAAAAAAAAGAGAAAGAAAACAAATAGCCTCACGCCGTTTCCTGATTAATCTGTAGGCCTACCATTTCAGAACTGTCATGTTTTTTAATGCTGGAGAAATACTTAGTGGCGTAACGAGTAGAGTATGTGGGGACAGCGGTCCCTTCACCATAGTGATTTTTTAGAGAAGGGGCACAGTTACGAAAGCAGAAAATATATTATATTTTATGAAACCACGTATTTTTACCCCCCCCCCTTCCAAACCACGGTATACCCACAAAAGGAACGGTTGAGGCGACAACACTAGACACATTTGTGTCTATTGCCTCAAGCCTTCAAACCCCAAGTGCATGATTCCCTCACAAAGTGGCACAGGAAATCTGTGAAATTTCCTCATCAACACCAGTAACAGAAACATTGCAAATCCCATCTACATGCATAGGAGCCTAAATGATCAATAAATTGATCGTGGGCCCTTAAGATATAGAAGAAGAAGAAGAAAACAACAAGAACAAACTATTTAATAAACGAAGCTTCGCCCCTGCTTCTTCCCGGAGATCACCTTTTTTTCGCAAAGGAAAAATAATTCAAAGGTCTTATAAGTTTTATTATATGCTAAAAAAACAAACAAATGCGATGTGTTTTAAAAGTAAAGTGGAAGAGATGTACTCAGCAAACTCTGCAGAGTGGAAGAGATATACTCAGCAAACTCTGCAGAGTGGAAGAGATGTACTCAGTAAACTCTGCAAGAGTGTTAAAGCTATTCAAATCTAATGCACGGAACTACATTTATTTAAGTCCAAAATTCGGCACATGGTTAAGCCCGTCTGATGTGCTTTAAACAGTTGAGAATGAATAATTAACCATCTCTTATGATCCTTTCAAATTAGCAAGTCAAGTATTCTAGAAAATAAACAGGTAAAAACATGAATTGTGTCCAAATAAAGTCATCACAACAACAATATCAGTAAAGGTTTCTGCGTATTCATTTTATGGAATAATAATGGCACTACTTCAGCAAGGGTGCCTAGCGCAAAACTGGACCTTAAACTAGTACGTTGTACATAACGCATGCCTAGCACACTATAGGGCCTTAAACTAGTAAGTTGTACATAACGCATGCCTAGCACACTAGTGGGTCTTAAACCAGTACTTTGTAAGTAACACAACAGGGTTAGGATGACATTGTTATGATGGCGAACAATGGGTAGCGGCACGTGTGCCCATGACACACCATTGATAGGGGGCAAGTCTGTCAATGGCTCAACATGAATAGAGGAAAGTGTGCACATGACACACCATTGATAGGGGGCAAGTTTGTCAATGACTCAACATGAATAGAGGAAAGTGTGCACATGGCACACCATTGATAGGGGGCAAGTTTGTCAATGACTCAACATGAATAGAGGAAAGTGTGCACATGGCACAACATTTACGGGAGGCACGTGTGTACATGGATGTCTACAGGAAGAAAAAAAAAAGTGCAAATTAGCTGGCTGGAAAAACGCTTATAAATAAAACGTGGTTTTAATATCTTGTATTTCTGTCCCGTGATATTAATATCTTGTATTTCGGTATCGTCCACGGAAGATAGAAATAAGTCAAAGGACTTCCTCCCAAATACTAGGTCTACATATCACATAAAAACATCGTAAAAGCCATTTGTTGTCTCCGTTGATGCATTTCTGTCTGTGGCCATGTAGACGGGCAGCCGTGTGAGAGGTGTTTTGATGCAGTGTCTGCACATCTAAATAGAGCAAATGTTTTTACAAGGTGATTATACTTAATCAAATCCAATTACGTGGCTAATAATATCTCTCTTACGCCCACACCCACACCCCTCCCAATTCATCCAACGCTCTAGCTTGAATACGTATTACTAACTCTCGGAACTATCTTTCAGTGTCCTATGACTGAGATTACCGAAATCCTTTTTAAAGGGAGACAAATGTTGCACTGAGTTGCGGCCCACACCCAAACAACGCAATGGTTAACCTTTGCCCTTCTCGTGGAGGTGACCTATCAACTACAGTTACAATGGATGAATCACTCCACAGACTACGGACGAGATTCAAAAGTTAATACAATTGCAAATGAGTATCTGTTCCATACTTTATACAAAGGCTGACCCAGAATATATTTCGTCCACTAAAATTGCATCCCTACCAAGCTTGAGCAAATATACATCCATCTATTTAATTTAGATGTATACATTAAAATTAAAATCAAGGGGAAACAATGATACTGGTAGACACAGTTGAATAGCTTGAATAATGCCGCCACCGGGGGGGGGGGGGAATTTCCAAGAGTGTGCCCCTTAATACCCACAATTCGTCTACATGTTATAAATCTTATAAATGATGTATAAATCTCAAAGAAAATAAGTAGGCCTAGGCCTATTTTGAATTTTTTTTAAATTTAAAAAAGAGATGGACAAAATATAATTATTAAAATTATCATTGTCTTTTGTGACATAAATTAGCATGGGTGGAAGAAGCCAACTTTTTAAACTCTATTTTAACAGTCTGGAAAACGCTTCTTTTCACTTCCCTCCAAACATTTTATAAATAATAGTCAAAATCAGGTAAAATATTTCCACCTTAACAGCCGGCTGAAGCTTTAAATATTTTGAAATCAATTTTGTAAAGGAATTAAATGGTTGGCTGCTGTGGAAAAGCGTAGTTAGAAAATGCACAGGGAGTCCACCAAGGTTGAGAACTGTTCCTGTTGATAGTATTTTCAAATGATTGTTTCATCCATACAAATTGTTTGGATGAATTTTATACCAAAAAGAATTGTGTTGTGTTTCATACCTGAAGGATTGTGCCGTGTTACACAGCAGCAAACCTGTTAAGTGGGATTAAATTGTGTACCTTGATGACTCAATTTATTAATTACAACTGTCAGACCTGCCCATTAACAACTAGACGCCTATGCACAAGCTCTTCCTTGGACCAGGAATACAAAGATTTTTTCATTCTAATTTTTTAAAAACCCATTTTATTAGAGGAGTTAATTCTTTTATTTTACTAAATGAAAATGAATGTATGTTAATCTGGTTATTTTGATATTGAAGACTGGGCTAATACATTTAGATTGACTTGTTCCTGTTTGAACAAACAGTTTGTTATGCCTGAGAAAGTGAACACGAATGCTTTGTGGTGGAGTGCAAAATATGATTTTGGCCATCAAGGAGGAAGCATATCACTCTGTTAAAAACACTTTTTTTTTACCTATGTTTGAGATAAATTATTTTATGTTAAGGAGATCAGCTTAGTTTTAACTCTCGAATCTTGAGACGTTTAAACCTTTTTCTTTTACCAATATTACACATATTTTAGTCATCAAATTTAAAACTTTTCAAATTTTTTTTCCAAAGGCTGTTTTATTTGCTGTCATTCTTTTCTACCATTACATTACAGTCTAGTTTAAGTTAAACGATTGAGATACTTTGCCAAGTACACCTGTGTCAGCATCAGTGTCCTCACTGAAGGACACTATCAACAATATGTATGAGATAATTATTTTGAACTAAGAGTGCCATTGATGATGATCATGCAGAGTCAAGGGTTTTACAGCAAGTTAAACACATGAGACTGAGTCTCGAGTCTTACAATGCAGGACTTAAGAGAACAAAATGTAGAGTTTTTCTTGTTTACACTTTAATATAAAAAAATAAGCATCAACATTGTACAGTTAGAACATCATTGCTGTAACATCATCAGCTCAAGTCAAATGGTTAGAACATCGCTGATATAACATCATCAGCTGAAGTCAAACCGTTAGAACATCATCGATATAACATCATCAGTTGAAGTTAAAGTCAAACGGTCTAAAGTCTGACTTGAATTTGGCTGCATAGTCTAACTCCTCTTCTTTTTCAAGCTTGCAGTTTTTCCAGTCTACCCTTTCTGGCATGTTAAGAATGGCTGGTTCACATACAGCTTCCCTGGCAAGTGAACAATCAAAATTATAATAAAAATGAAGTGTGGATTCAATAATGTCATATGGGGCTATAGAAGATTATAAAAAAGAAGTTAAATATAATAGTAAACATGCCTGCTTGGCCTAATGATAGAAAAATGACGCATGGAACTATTTTACCAATACAAAAAAAATGATTTGATTTAATTTCCATTGATTGAATTAGTTTGTCTATGTAAATAAAGTATTTTTTAAAATCTTAAGAAATATCTTGCCATTCTTATTATGCAAGCTGAAAAAAAAGAAGTAGAAGTGAAATGATTATTTAACAAGACTCAACAGATTATTGAAAGTATTTATTTAAAAAACACACCTTCCAAACTGTAAAGGAAATTGTTTTGAAATTCTGTGCAAACATTTTTCTCCAGTCGGTAGTTCAACATAGAAGTAGGGTGCACCCTCTGGTACAATCTGAATGGAGATGGTAAAATGAGCAGTGATACTTTTAGATCAGGGCATGTGTTGTGTATGTTTTTAGACTGTGTACGACTGGCCCTGTAAATGCTGGTTGTGTTGGTAACATAGTCAAATGATAGGTTGCTGTGCCAACTCATTGGCCACATCAGTTAATTTATACTGATTTATCAGATAACAAAAGTTTTAACAGAGTCAAGTAGGGTGGCACTGATTGATTTGACTCACTTGTTTGAGGTCTGAATGTTTTGGAATCTCAGCCAACTCAATGGACTCAGACTCAGCACAGGCCATGAACGTGTCCTTGATGTCAACTACTGAGTCTTGGGGAATAGGGACTGCCTGAAAATATAAACAAATAAATAAAAAAATGGAATTATAATGTCAGTTTAAAATTTACGATATACTCATTTTTTAAAGTTAAAATATATATAGTGAAAAAAAACAAAAAAAAACAAATGAGAAAAATAATAAGTGCTTCCCATTGAAAACATGTGATGTTAATATTATCATATTAAAATCTGTTTATTTAACATTAACAGAATCACTTTAAATCTTCCTAATTCTAAATCATCATTTCCCAAACGCATTGGCAATAAAAGCAAAATACTAGGCTGGCAAAAAAAAAAAATAAAAAGGGTAATTTTTTTGTATTATCATGATAAAAATGTTACTCGATTATGATGCATAAGATAAAGAATAAAAATAAACAGGCCATGGGGGGAAAAAAGTTTGGGAAACAGGCTGTTCTGAATAAATCATATTCTCGCTAATCTTATGATTTTACTATCTTGAAATTAAAAGCCTGGGTTCAGAATAATCCCTCTCATTTTGTGACTATCGACTGAATCAAGGTGTCTCATTGAACTGACCTGGATCTGCAGGTGCTGAGTCCTAAAATTTCTCTCAAAGAAGACAACACTTTTACCCTGGGACTTGTACATCTTACGTAGACAAGCTTTGTATGTGACATGGGGTCAAGGAAGTCATAGAGAATCACATACAGAAATAGTATGTCACATGTTCAGTTAGTAAATGAGCATATTATATTAGTAGTTTCTTCACTATGTGAAAACATTTGTTTTATCAACCAAGTCAGCTGGAGTGTTGAATTTGCAGTTTTTTAATTATAATTTGGTTTAAAACAAAATAATATTTCATTTCATTAAAAAATAAATTCCTGATTAACCTGCACATTGCGTGTGATTGCGGTAAACAACTGTTACATTTAGTGCATATGCAACATTTAATCAAGAGACTATTTGATTAGAGTATAATTGAAACAAATCTTTTTAGGCTAACAAACTATAACATTTTAATTTTTCATTTACACCAAGCTGTCATCGACAGTATCCTCCTCTAGCTATAAGAAATGTTTAGTGATATATTAAAGGATATTTGTCAATCTGCTCAATCCCCTCGTCAGGGCAAGCAACCAGAGACTGGTGATGATAAACAGGAATAATCAGGACATGGTCTGGCACTAAACCCCCTTTGGCAAGGGCCACGTACACCTGGGAGAAGAAAATAACATCGGCTGTAATTTTACCATAGAAAGTAGTTCCCTGGTTTGGGGGGATATTTTAAACTGGTCACTTCGCAAAATATCAGCAAGACCCACCTGGTCTGCAACACTGACCACCAGGTGCTTCTCCACTTCAGGACTTCCCAAACAAAACCAGCATGGACCAGCTGGCTGTGCTGAAAATGAAATAAGAAGGAAATAGGACATAATGGAAAATTATATAACATGTAAACAAAACATTAGCTAAAATAATCTTTTTTTAATCCAGGCTACAGCTATGTCTACTGACATGCACAATTTTACTCTCTGAATGGTTGGGATAAGGGCAAAAAATAAATATAAAAAACAACTAAAAGCCACATGAATCACATTTTTTCAATACTTGTATTCAATAAAACCAGACCTGTTTACCCTCAAACTCTTAAAATCGTACAATATGATCACAAAAACGTTCAATACCTTATATTTATAGTAAAAAATAAACATACAGTATATTTAATGTATATACCTCAAAATCTTACATTTTATGCCAAAATCGTAAGAGTAAACAGGTCTGATAAAACCATCTTTGACAGAAATTTCTTGAAAATACCAAATTCAACTATTACATCAGGCTGTTTTACTATTCAAACACTTCCACAGCTATAAAGTAATTTAGAGAAATGTAAACTAAAATCAATTTTTTGACTCCATGTTAGTGAAACAGACTTACGATTTCGCCTAGGTTTCTTTTCCTCATCGTCCCTGTTTCTGAAATCTCTTCCGTGCTCCCCCCCTCTTCCTCTCCCTTCTCTGTCACCTCCACGCTTTCTGCCTCTTTCTTCTTGTTTTGCATTCATGTCATAGAAAAACTGCTGTCCAGTCTCTTCCTTCAAAGAAAGAAACACTTCAATGATTTAATTAAGCTCATCACTAATGTAATATACAGCAGGAAAGTAATTTTCTTTCTAACAGTTGATTTTATGCGCACATCTCACTGTCATATATTAAAAAAACACTGATGGAACTGGAACATTGGGGTGAAGCTTTAAGTTAAAACTGTGTTCCATTTTAAAATCTTGACAAATTATTTAAGCCTGATAAAGTAAAAAAAATAAGAATGTTATAAAATTTTAATAAGGGAACATATAAAAAACAGATATTTGGTAATGTGAAGTCCAATTCTAGCAATACTAGTAACTAAGTTAAATTTTGACCATAATTGAATATTTTAATGAGCCTAACTCATGGTCAATTGGAAATGTTCAATTAACTTGTACAAACAAGTTTAGATGTTAACACACCAGTAAACACCTGTTTAGATGTTAACACACCAGTACACACCTGTTTAGATGTTAACACACCAGTACACATCTGTTTAGATGTTAACAACTCAGTACACACCTGTTTAGGTGTTAACACACCAGTACACACCAGTTTAGGTGTTAACACACCAGTACACACCTGTTTAGATGTTAACACACCAGTAGCTACATATGGACACTCTGTTACATCCTCAGGTTGTTTGACGAGTTCAGAAGGGTCCATTTTTGACATGGGAACAATGTTGAAGGCATAGAGATACTGAAAACAATAAACACTGTTAGGTAAAGAAAACAATCACTGTTAAATTTTTATGTATTTTAAAATTGTGCACACTTATTTCAAACTGAGCGAAACACTGGTCAAAATCTTCATCTGCAAAGTTAGGTATTAACCAGGAAAATTTAATTGCACCATAAACCTAATCGGTTGCTAATAGGTCAATCTTCCATAGCACTCATAATTTCCCTTTTTCTAATTTAATTCCTATCTCTAGCTCAATTTTCTTGAGCTAACTATCTTTTTCTTCTTTCTCTCTTTGAGCATCTAGCTCCAATTGTTTTAGATTTAGTTGGGAGCTCCATGATAAGATCTTTTTTTTTTTCATTAACTGAGGCCAGATCATCCTCAGACAACAGATCTTTATTTACTAAGTGGAGGATTATTAAATCTGTCTTTTTTTAAAGCAGAATGAGCTACATTTATACCTAACTCTTTCACAATGGAATAAAAATCTTGTTTATTAAATCTCTGTCTTTTTCAAAGCAGAATGAGCTACATTCATACCTAACTCTTTTTCAATCATTACACTATTGATGGGTTGTTTACATCAAAGTTCATTTTGAAACAAGTAAATTGTAAGAATAAATATTTTATAAACTAACAAGCTTAATAAGCACATTTATAACAGTAAAATTAAGTTACTAGCTCTAGTATTTGCAACGTTAAAGGTTTAGAGCAACAAATGTGTTATTTTTAACTGTAAAAAAAATGGATAAAAATCACCGTACAAACACCAATTTTTTTTTTATTGGTGGCAGTAAAAAAAAAATTGGTTACAATCCCAGGCGAGCCCCAATTTGTTATGTACTATTATGGTTTTGAAAGTTTAATCTGTTTTAAGATTGGCTCATAGAAAGAACAATACGTAGCAAAGTACTGAGAAATATAGTATGCAAAGAAAACAATAGCAAAGCTCTCTTAAAATCTTACAATATTCAATTTAATTACACAATCAAAGTTATATAAAAATTAAAAAGGGAAATAAAAATTATACCAACTTACAGCAAGTAAATAGGTATACTCCTTGAAAAATACAAATATTTTTTTTACACACACACATAAAGAGTACAATCATTCACTTAAATAACATCTCAAATATGTTTGAAAATACAACAAATATCTAGCGCTCGGCTAGGAAAGCTTCCGACCTATTGTACAGATCAAATCACCAACCTATACATACAGATCAAATCAGAACGATTTAGTGAAGAAATGATATAAATTAAGTCACCTAACAGCATTCTTTAGAACAAATAGAAGGCATTCAAACTTAAACAACCTTTTCCAATCAAAGAAGTAAGGAATAACACAACACATTTACTTGGTGAAGTCAATATCATAGCAAAAAACAGTGGAGACAAGTGGTGGTCACTTAAAAAAAGTGGCCTTAACATATGCAACGTGTAATCGCTTTCTTAGAAATGTGTCTTTTATTTTACAAATATTTCCTTTGGTAAAAGTATACGATTTATTTTTACTTACCTTGTGCTTTACTTTGTTAGCTACATTGGCTAATCCAATAAATCTTGTGGTATGTCTGGCAGCATCTAACAACACTTGGTGATTTCTAAACAAACAAAAATGGAATAATTAAAGAAATGAATGTATGCTGGCTCTCCATGATGTACAAGATAAACAAATGGGCTGGTCCACTGCTCCAGCATTTAACAGAAACTTGTCCCTCTTCACCCTAGACAGAGATGAGGCACTGACAGGCAGTTCCAGCTCATAACAACAAGAACTCTGTACAGGAACTCCTCATTCCTGCCAAAGACATTCAGGGACTGGAACAAGCTTCCAAAAGCAACAGTTGAGGCAACTACACTTGCGTCTATTGCCTCCTGCCTTCCAACCCCCAGTTCCTAATACCATCGCTGAGTAGACCTTAGAACCAGTGAGGTATCCTCTTCAAAACCATGTACAGTTACATCATGAACCCCTCTATAAACATGGGAGTCAGATTGATCAATATAAAGATCATGGGCCCTCAAAATATAGAAGAAGAATCCTTATAGCATTATTTGACACGTTATCTATTTCAAATGATGAGAGCATGTCCAGGTTTTCATTTAAGTTTCCGGAAATGCTCTATAACTGTAAAATAACTATACATTTTAAATGCCACATGAAATATTTAATTTCTTTTAATGTGCTTCAAATCAACAGCAAAAAGAAACAGAGAAAATAACTAAACTTTTTTATCTTAAATCGAGCGCCTCCCAAGGTGGCAGATAGCAAAAGCCCACCAGATATGGCAGTTACAGGGAAATAAAATAACTGGGCGGACCAAAGCAGAACCTACTGCTTTGTAGGAAAATAAAGGCAGCTACCTAGAGAGCTATATCATGACCTATGACAGCATCAAAAGGAAATATTTATATGATACTCTGCAGGAGTTTTGCATACCCGACAAACTGACAAGACTTATACATATAACATATAACAATTCAAAAAGCAAAATCAAGGTTCAGGATGAATATTCTGGCATTTGAGCTAAGACGAGGCCTAAGACAAGGAGACTTATTGTCTTTTACGATATTTTACCTAACATATGAGAGAGTGGGCTGTAGTGCCACCGGGATGGATGGAAGGAAGTGGTGAGGCAGGCAAAAGCCCTAAATGTGTTCTCTGCATAGGAAAAATGTTTTACAAAGAAAATATATAGATTAAAGAAACAACACCAGACTCTAAGAAATTGATTCAAGTTTATTTTGATGAAATGTAACAATTTGAATTTTTTTTACCTGTAAGGTTGTCTCTCATAAAAGATTCCTTCAAGTGCTGCAAAATGGTAACGGGGACGCAGCACTCTAGCTACCTCTGCTATGCAACCTGATCCTGGAAATTTAGGTTCATGCCCTGGCTGAAAAATACATTATCTTAGTGATGTAATAAAAACAATTTTTTAAATTTCTTTTAATAATTTAAATTATAAAATTTGGAAATAACTTTACTCATCACATATTTCAGACAAAGCATATTGATATTATTATAGCCAAATATTTTTAAACAAATTTAGGCACTAAAAAAAAAAAAAGGATTTTACAGCTGATGAGCCATATTTTTCCACATCTTTAGGCCACTGTAAAGTTATCAAAATGTCAATTCCTTTGAAACCAGTATCATTTTTAACAGGGGCGATCAATG
>CAXITT010001658.1:4387-17196 GCA_964033795.1 Lymnaea stagnalis
CCTGAACTCTAACCAATGACCTGAACTCTAACCAATGACCTGAACTCTAACCAATGACCTGAACTCTAACCAATGACCTGAACTCTAACCAATGACCTGAACTCTAACCAATGACCTGAACTCTAACAAATGACCTGAACTCTAACCAATGACCTGAACTCTAACCAATGACCTGAACTCTAACCAATGACCTGAACTCTAACCAATGACCTGAACTCTAACCAATGACCTGAACTCTAGCCATTGACCTGAACTCTAGCCATTGACCTGAACTCTAACCAATGACCTAAACTCTAACCAATGACCTGAACTCTAACCAATGACCTGAACTCTAACTAATGACCTGAACTCTAACCAATGACCTGAACTCTAACCAATGACCTCAACTCTAACCAATGACCTCAACGCTAACTGATGACCTGAACTCTAACCAATGACCTGGACTCTAACCATTGACCTGAACTCTAACCAATGACCTGAACTCTAACCAATGTCATGAACTCTAACCAATGACCTGAACTCTAACCAATGACCTGAACTCTAACCAATGAGCTGAACTATAACCAATGAGCTGAACTCTAACCAATGACCTGAACTCTAACCAATGACCTGAACTCTAACCAATGACCTGAACTCTAACCAATGAGCTGAACTAACCAATGAGCTGAACTCTAACCAATGACATGAACTCTAACCAATGACCTGAACTCTAACCAATGACCTGAACTCTAACCAATGACCTGAACTCTAACAAATGACCTGAACTCTAACCAATGACCTGAACTCTAACCAATGAGCTGAACTCTAACCAAGTTCCAATGTAGCAAATCAAAGTTTGAACAACCACACGTACTTCCGGTCTTACAGTTTTCAGGGCTTTTAACGGATTATTGCTAGAACTTCGCAAACAACTTGACGATGACGTACTAGTGCCCAAATGGTATATTTGTGTTACCTAATTGTTCCTTTTTTAATAGTATGCATGGTTTATCTGCACACAAATTCAACGAAATCAACAGAAACTCCTTTGACAGCTTTTGTTAGTATAATGCTAAGATGCATACTCTGTGCTAAAGTGTTTGTTAAAAGATGCATCGTTTATGAAGACTTGTTTCGAGATTATTAGATACGTCATCTAAAAGGACACAAACGTGAGAATGCATACATCAAATTTGAAAATAATTTGCTAATTAGACAACCCCTATAAACAAAGTTTTTCGTTAACCTCTTATATAATGAAATATCCAGCTATTGTGAGGTGGGGTTGACAATTTGACAAAACATACATTCAGCTAACACACTTTTTTAAGAATCCCAATTAGTTAGCAACCGCACATTTCTTTCACGCCCATGAACTACAATAATATCCTAGCGACCCACCCGCCCGCTTATACCCGCATATTTATTTCACTACCAACTTTTTCAGAAAAATAAAATAAAATATTACGCACTTGCGATATTATTTGTATAAGAATCTGATTAACGCGGCTATTGGGAATTTTATTTCGTGAAATCAGTGGGATCATATTCCCTTCATCTTCCCGTTGAAAAACAGGAGGAAAAAAAAAGGGGGGGGGGCTTTTTTGGGTCAATTAGCCTTCAAAATAGTTTGCCACCCACGAAGAAAAGTGAACCTTATATAAAGGATTTTTTTTCTAAACAGTCTTTTTTATGTATTCATTTCTCGTGTGATTTTTTAAATTGTCGTTACAACCTCAAATGAGCAGACAAATTATACACTGAAAACAAATGAAATGTCTTAAACTCATCATCATGTAAAAAAACTAACCGAACCTTCTCCCCCTATGAAATTAAAAGTTTTAATAATTTTTTTGTTTTTAAATTCTCATTATTCGTCCAGTAACAAAACTAAATAAAGAGAATACAATTTTCTACATCTCTCTTTTCATTGGATACAATTCTTATTCCTTTTTTTTTATAACTTCCCCCCCCCCTTGCTAGAAACTTCTTTAGAGGTTTAAGAGCAGGTTATTTTGATGAAAAAGGTTTTTTGCAGTGTTCCTTGCGCCTTAGAATAACATCTCGTTAATGGAGAACATCTCCGTGAAAAAAAAAATCGTCACATGTGTTCATTGAATGATCTCATATGACGTAGTTCACTTCTCGTGGGAGAAGTCAAACGTTAACTTAAATGTATTGCATGCAGGCTTTTAAGTTTGTTTGTTAAGAAACGTGGAACATAAAGATAAAATGAAAAACAAAACATGTGGGAAAGTATTCCTTTAAAAGCATTTTTTTTAATTAGATAAATTTAGACCAATACTGCAAAATTTTGAAACATCTAAAACAAATGATGAAGACGATTGGTAAAATGTTGGTGTCAACACGTTTGACACCGAGTCAGTTATGTATACAAGCTGACAAAAACTATGTTTTCTCTGATGAATGTTATAGTTCAGTATAGAAAATTTCAACTCGGGCTGCTTTGGTGATATGAGAGACTTAAATTTTAAAAATGTTTAAAATTCATACGGCCACCAACGATGCATTGACAGCAAATTGTCTGGTAATGTAAAGTGTCATCTATTTATTCTTTTATTTTTCTGGTAATGTAGAGTAAAATCTATTTATACCTTTATTTTTCTGGTAATGTAGAGTAAAATCTATTTATTCTTTTATTTTTCTGGTAATGAATTGCGTCGAGTAAAATCTATTTATTCTTATTTTTGACTGGTAATGTAGAATATAATATATATAATCTTTTTTTTTTTTTTTTTGTCTGGTAATGTAGAGTATAATCTATTTATTATTTTCATCATCTGGGTAATTTCGAGCAGGAGTTTACCAAAGACGGCCCGCGAGGCCCTCTCATCCGCCTTGTTGTCTCCGGCTAAAAGTTACGGAAATGTACGTAAATAATAGAGTAAAATAGAGGCGCGCAGTACCGCGTTATGTTTTCCCACCGATCACTACATTGCAAAACCCTGTTCGCTGCTTAGTTTTTCTACTTCCGTTGACAGTTAATGACATGAAATAACGCCATCTAGTGACGGAGTTTTTAAACGGTTTGCTGTTTGTTCAAGACTTGATTCTTTTAACACAGTTTGCCAGCTGCGGTTGACTGCGGTTGACTGCGGTTGACTGCTGCGATGAGGAGGTGTTGGTGTCAGCGTCTGACTGAGAAATATGTTGCACTCTATTTTTTTTAGTTATTATTTCCTTCGCGTAATTACTTATCAGTGTGTTTAAAGTATTCGGAATGTCGTTGGGTTAGTAAGAATTTTTCGAATACACGGAAGAGGAAACATGAGAAGCACCAATCTCTCTACCATAAGTGGATATATTTACACACTATATTTAGGTAAGTTTAACTTAAGCAATCATAAGAATCTTTTTTTTTTTTATCGTTTCGGGTCATTTGCAGCTATAATTGCGACGAAATTAATTATAATAATCAGGTTTTTTTAGCGATGTTGTGAGCAAGATACTTTCAGTTTTCACCATTTATTCAAGTTGAACTCCCTTCATTTTAGTGCCCAACGATGGCCGGGAAGAGGAAAAAAAGAATAGACGATGAATGTCGGCAATTTCAAGAAGAATGGAGTTTGAAATAATTCTTCATCGAATCCGACGTGAAAGAAGTGTGTGTGATTTGCAACGCAGCCGTGGCTGTGATGAAAGAATACAACCTGCCCCGTCATCATCAAAACAAACATCAGGAAAAATATGCACAGTTGGAGGGTAAAGTCCGTGCCAAAATATATTATAAATTACAAATCAACTCACATCTCAGAGGACATTGTTAAGTAAATCCTCAAATGAAAATGAATCCTTAACTAAGGCCAGATATAAAGTCGCCTATGTCCTGGCTAAAAGTGGCAAACCGTTTACAGATGGTGAAGTAGTGAAGGAATGTTTGTTGGTGTTGGCTGCAGAGCTGTGCCCAGAAAAGTCAAAACAATTTGAAAATGTAGCTTTGGGTGCAAATACCATTGCCCGCCGTGATATAGACAAGGGTGAAAGCATTGTGACTCAGATAGCGAAAAATGCAAGCAAGTTTCACCATTTTTCAATTATAATGGATGAATCCCTGGACGGCTGTTGCACCTTTCAACTGCTTGTGTTCATTAGAGGTGTGGATGAAGACATGAACATAACGCGAGAGCTGGCTTCCTTACATCGCATGTACGGCACTCTTACCGGAGAGGATATATTCATTGAGCTGGAAAGAACATTTGCTGAGCATAACTCGGACTGGACTAACCTCAGTTGCGTGACTGTTGATGGAGGAAAAAAACACGTGTGGCATCAAGAAATGCTTGGTTGGACAAGTGAAGCAGATGTGTCATGAGGCCTACAATCAATGCTCCTGCACTGTATGATTCACCAGCAAGTTTTGTGTGCTAAATAATGTGGTACTGAATCCTGTGGTGAAGATGGTGAATTTAATAAGGTCACATGGGATCAACCATAGACAGTTCAGAGACATGTTGAAAAATACAGACACAGAATCGCAAGATTTACCATATTACACAGCAATAAGATGGCTAAGGTGTGAGAAAGTTCTGAGCTGAGTATTGAAGTTAAGAAAGGATATATGGGACTTCCTGGAAAGTAAAAGCAAACCAAAGTCATTCCTGTCTGATGAAGAGTGGGTATGGAAATGGTCTTTGCTGTAGACATAACTAGTCGTTTACATTTTCTGACCCTAAAAGTACATGGAGAGGAAAATCTAGTTTTGATCTATACACCCACCTAAAGGCCTACAGATCCAAATTCGCCTTGTTTTTGGAATAAGTATAGGCCAACAACTTGACACACTTTCAGCCGTGAACGGGCTTCAAGGCTGAAGCAACAGTGGAGTTTCACACGCCACTTGCATGCGAGATCATCAAAGACCCCCAGCTGCAGTGTCAGCATCGGTTTTCTGACTTGGAATCAAAGGCAGAAGAAGTGAGACTGTTTCAAAACCAATTTGAAGCAGATGTGATCAGTTGACCACATGAACTGCAGCTGGAGGTCACTGGGTTGCAAGCAAATGACCTCCTTATGGACAAGTTCAAAGAAGGACTGGAAGGTTTTCACCAGTTTTCGGCCAAGGAAGACTTTCCTAATGTCAAAACTTTTGCATCAAAGTACCTCTACATCTTTGGAACAACATACCTGTATGATTAAACTTTTTCAAGAATGAAATACGTGATGAACAATTTGAGAAAAAAAACTTGTCCGATGATAATCTCAGGTCACTGTTGATGTTAGGGACATCAAATATTAAGCCAGAAATGTCTGCTACTTTGGCATCCAGGAAACAATTTCACCATTCCAACAAATACGGGTGTTTATGTGTAGTGTATTATTGTGTTGTTAGATAAAAACTGAATAAAATAATACTAATATATAATTAAAAACAACATCCATGTTTTGATTCTTTTTTTATTTGGACCTCGAGAAAAGCAACCAAACACTTTCAAAAAAAAAATACAAAATACTTGCAAAAAAAGCAACCAAATACTTGCAAGAAAACAATGCACATACGTTCAAACCTGTTCAAATGAGTGCTAAGTTTCCTTTTACTGTAAACAATGGGACGATTTTCTACCAATTTTCGGTGTGCCACAACATGACATCGTAATGACATACTTGTTGCTTCTTAAAGATACATGACATCCTTGTGATAGGTATACGTGAATTTATAACATGACTTTGTCAAGGTCTATGTAGGTTTCAACGTATAAAATGACTTTTTCAAGATCGTTGTAGGCTTGAACTTATAGCATGACTTTCTCAACATCTTTGTTGGCTTGAAATTATACCATGACTTTGTCAGCATCTTTGTTGGCTTGAAATTATAACATGACTTTATCAACATCTTTGTTGGGTTGAACTTATAACATGACTTTGTCAACATCTTTGTTGGCTTTAAATTATAAAATGACTTTCTCAACATCTTTGTTGGCTTGAAATTATACCATGACTTTGTCAACATCTTTGTTGGCTTGAACTTATAACATGACTTTGTCAACATCTTTGTTGGCTTTAAATTATAAAATGACTTTATCAACATCTTTTTTGGCTTGAACTTATACCATGACTTTGTCAACATCTTTGTTGGCTTGAACTTATAACATGACTTTGTCAACATCTTTGTTGGCTTGAACTTATACCATGACTTTGTCAACATCTTTGTTGGCTTGAACTTATAACATGACTTTGTCAACATCTTTGTTGGCTTGAAATTATAACATGACTTTATCAACATCTTTGTTGGCTTGAACTTATACCATGACTTTGTCAACATCTTTGTTGGCTTGCACTTATAACATGACTTTGTCAACATCTTTGTTGGCTTGAACTTATACCATGACTTTGTCAACATCTTTGTTGTCTTGAACTTATAACATGACTTTGTCAACATCTTTGTTGGCTTGAAATTATAACATGACTTTATCAACATCTTTGTTGGCTTGAACTTATAACATGATTTTGTCAACATCTTTGTTGGCTTGAACTTATAACTTGACTTTGTCAACATCTTTGTTGGCTTGAAATTATAACATGACTTTATCAACATCTTTGTTGGCTTGAAATTATACACGACTTTATCAACATCTTTGTTGGCTTGAAATTATAACATGACTTTATCAACATCTTTGTTGGCTTGAAATTATAACATGACTTTATCAACATCTTTGTTGGCTTGAAATTATAACACGACTTTATCAACATCTTTGTTGGCTTGAAATTATACACGACTTTATCAACATCTTTGTTGGATTGAAATTATAACTAGACTTTATCAACATCTTTGTTGGCTTGAAATTATAACATGACTTTATCAACATCTTTGTTGGCTTGAACTTATAACATGACTTTGTCAACATCTTTGTTGGCTTGAAATTATAACATGACTTTGTCAACATCTTTGTTGGCTTGAAATTATAACATGACTTTATCAACATCTTTGTTGGCTTGAACTTTTAACATGACTTTGTCAACATCTTTGTTGGCTTGAAGTTATACACGACTTTATCAACATCTTTGTTGGCTTGAAATTATAACATGACTCGTCAACATCTTTGTTGGTTTGAAATTATAACATGACTTTGTCAAGGTCTTTGTTGGCTTGAACTTTTAACATGACTTTGTCATGTCAAGATCTTTTTTGAATTAAACTTAAAACGTGCCTTATCAAAATCTTTTTGTTAGCCTTAACTTATAACATGACTTGTAAAGATCTTTGTCGACTTTAATTTTTAACGTGACTTTGTCAAGATCTCTGTTGACTTGAAATAATAACGTGACTTTGTGAAGATCTTTGTAGGCTTTGTAGTCTTAATCTTATAACATGACTTCTTCAAGATCTCTGTAGGCTTGATCTTAGTCTTAAAATTTACTTTTTTTATTTTCTAATTACAGATGTTACAGAAACACAAACCAAAGGCCCAAAAGGTAATCAACTATACAAGTTGTCTACATACTTTACATTGTGGGATTTGTCTTCTCATTTTTAAATAACCGGCATTCTTTATTTTTACAATAAGCAATCATATGAGAGCTAATCAATACTAAAGTTGTCAGAGCACGCGCCCTTGTAGTTGTGTCAGACACTCATGAAGTGCGCCGGTTCAGGCCCTATCCACCCCATCCACCTCACCCCCACCGTTAGTATCAGTGACAAGAGTGGAGCCCACACGCCCACCTGTTGGGTGGTCGCTGGTTTGCTTGGCCGGAGCGATTCCCATGTGACTTTGAACCGCCCGATTGACCAATCTCCCAGACATGAATGAGATCCACCCGGCAGAATTTGTGTAGCGTTTCTATCGTGTTCCAATTCACAGAGAAATTTGCAAACGTTTAAAAAAACCATTCGAACGCCAGAGAATCTAAAAATATTACGATTCTTAACAAACAGTGATAGCAATTTGTCGTCGTGTTCAGAACAATGCAAATGTTCACTTGTTCCAGACTGGCCATATTTTTTTTTCAAACGACATACATGTTACCCCGAGCAAGAATTTGGTGCACAAATCTTTTTTTTAATCCTTTTCACAGAATGTATTGATATTTTCTTTTGATTGGTCATTCTTTAAAGAATGAAAAATATTTCCATGGCTTACTAATTGAATAATTATTTTTCATTTACTTCAATGAATGTTATGAAATACATTTTTTTCTGGCTATGTTAAGAGACAGGCAAACCCCGGAACTGATAGGACAACCACAAAATGGGATTAGGGTCACATCTGTGTTCATTTTGTGAAGTCATACCGTTACGGTTTTGAAGATTTAATATGTGTTCATATTTTGGCTCGTGTCATCAACAGTCCGTGGCCGAGGGCTGGTCAAACAGTGTGCGAAGAGAACGCTACCAAAGCCTGTGATACTAACAATATTTTATTTAATTATACAAATAAATTTCTATAAACCAACAAATTTGAAGACAGAAGAAGCAAAAAACTGTTTCAAATTACAGCAAGTGAAAAAGTTACCCTTCTAAAAAATGCAAATATTAATTTACAGACAAAATGATATAATTATTTCTTCTAACAAAAATGTCTCTCTCGCTCTGTCTAAGTCTCTTTGCTAAGAAAGCACGCAGCCTATACATAGGAACCAACTCAGAACATCCTAGTATAGAACTTCTAGAAATTGCGTCACCTAATGGCATTCTTTAGAAAAAAAAATAGAACGAATTCGAATGTAAACAACTTTTTCCCAGCCAAGAAAGTGGCGAGCAAGGAAGAAGAGACACGGCATATTTACACGGTGGCGTCAATATCATGGCCATGTTAGCGAGACAAGTGTGGTGGCTATAGAACATAGCTCTACGTTGAAGTGGAAAAAACAAGCCACGCGCTATACAAGGATATACAGTAATACCTACCCTCATAAAACATTTTCAAAATGGAATTCATTTTCCATTAAAGAACTACTATCAAAAAACAAGAGAAAGTCCATTTCTTTCATACAAAATAGCTCGCAAAAGTTTGCTTAACAACTTACACAATAGGCGTTTGCATCAGATTTAACAAGATCATTTTCTGACAATGTTAAGTGTAAGAGAGTTTCATTCAAGTTGGGTAATGTTTCTCATATACATAATCCAATTTTTATAGTGTGTATGAATGACAGCCTATATGGGGATGGACAATCATCATCAACAGGTAAGGTTAACGTATTCTGTTAACATGTATATGTGGTGTAAATGTTTCTTTCTTTTACGGTCTTTTGTGTGTCTGGTGTTGTTGTTGTTTTTTTTTGTTGTTGTTGTTGTTTGTTTTTTAATGGATTTTTTAAGGAATTAACTTTGGACTCAACTTCCTAACGATCAAAATATCTAATCCTGTAGTGCTTGGCCTGGTCTCGGCTAAAGCACATGCACTTTGTCCCATTGAGCAAACTTTATGAATTTCGACTATTTACCGTACCAAACTTTCATTTTTGATTGAGTATCTTTTAAATGAGATTTAGCCAAATTATAGTTTGTTACTATATACGCCGCTATTACAAAACCCATGTCCATTACCACAAAAATAGATAAACTATTACAAAACCAAGTCATTACCAGTTCATTATGTTAAGCTACTATTACAAAAGCCAAGTTCATTACCAGATCAACCGATAAGTTATTACAAAACCAAGTCATCACCAGTTCAACCGGTAAACTACTATTACAAATCCCAAGTCAATTACCAGATAAACAAGTATTTTGGCGAGGTCTACTCTGTCTATTGGCGAGGTCTACTTTGTCTATTGGCGAGGTCTACTTTGTCTATTGGCGAGGTCTACTTTGTCTATTGGCGAGGTCTACTTTGTCTATTGGCGAGGTCTACTTTGTCTATTGATGAAGTCTACTTTGTCTATTGGCGAGGTCTACTTTGTCTATTGATGAAGTCTACTTTGTCTATTGGCGAGGTCTACTTTGTCTATTGATGAAGTCTACTTTGTCTATTGGCGAGGTCTACTTTGTCTATTGATGAAGTCTACTTTGTCTATTGGCGAGGTCTACTTTGTCTATTGAGTTTCACTTCATAAAATCAGCCAAGAAGTTCTGTTCATCCACCATGACCCCTCCCTGCACACAATCTCTCTCTCTCTCTCTCTCTCTCTCTCTCTCTCTCTCTCTCTCTCTCTCTCTCTCTCTCTCTACATCCAATGAAATGCCACACACCAGGTGTTTAAAAACATCACGTGACTACTTACTCACCAACTTTTTATTTATGTTTTCTGATGCCTCATCAATTATCTGACAATAAAAATTGTGTCGACCAATTATTTCAGATACCTTTGAGAAATCAAAAGCTTCCTTCAACTTCCGAAAGAGAAATTACTTTGGATGGTGCCTCACGATGGTTGCTGCTGTGCTTCACATGTGGCAAGACAGAACTCTCCTTGGCCAAATGTCATTCTAAATAGAGGCAGGACGACATCAAAAGTTTTACTATACTTGATAGTTTTAATTACACCTATAAAAGATCAAAACATTCGTTTAAAACAAAAAAAATTAATCATAAATAATATATTTATTTATTTTGTACATAGTTACCAATTGTTTTCTTGATCTGCTCCGTGTTTTTGCTTTAATAATGTTGCTTTATAAAATCCTGCATGCGATGTCATTAACTAAAATAAATGTATTGTGTTTATTTATTTGTTGAATGACTTAAATTCACACTTTACCTCGTTCTAAGCATATGCCCATGCCCCTCACACCACCCTCTCATCGACACGCCTGTCCTCAACAAAGACCTGTCCTCACCAAAGACCTGTCCTCACCAAAGACCTGTCCTCATCAAAGGCCCTAGACCTCACCACAGACCTGTCCTCACCACAGACCTGTCCTCACCAAAGACCTGTCCTCACCAAAGACCTGGCCTCACCAAAGACATGTCCTCACCAAAGACCTGTCCTCACCATAGACCTGTCCTCACCAAAGACCTAGACCTCACCACAGACCAGTCCTCACCACATACATGTCCTCACCACAGACATGTCCTAACCACAAACATATTCTCACCAAAGACCTAGTCCTCACAACAGACCTAGTCCTCACCATAGAACTAGTCCTCACCACAAACCTGTCCTCAACATAGACCTAGTCCTCACCAGTGACTTGGTCCTCACCACAGATTTGGTCCTCACCACAGATTTGTTCCTCACCACAGATTTGGTCCTCACCACAGATTTGGTACTTACCACAGACCTGTCCTCAACATAGACCTAGTCCTCACCACAGATATGTCCTCAACAAAGACCTAGTCCTCACCACAGACCTGTCCTAAACATAGACCTAGTCCTCACCACAGACTTGGTCCTCCCCACAGACTTGGTCCTCACCACAGACTTGTCCAAACAAAAGACCTGGTCCTCATCAACAGACCTGCTCTCACAATAGACCTAGTCCTCACCACAGACATGTCCTCACCATAGACCTAGTCCTCACCACAGACTTGGTCCTCACCACAGACTTGGTCCTCACCACAGACTTGGTCCTCACCACAGACCTGTTCTCGCCATAGACCTAGTCCTAACCACACAAGTGACCTAACAACACACCTGTCCTCACCATAAATCTGTCCTCACCACAGACCTAGTCTCACCACAGACTTGGTCCTCACCACAGACTTGGTCCTCACCACAGACTTGGTCCTCACCACAGACTTGTCCTAACCACAGATCTGTCCTCACCAGAGACCTGTCCTCACCATAGACCTAGTCCTCGCCACAGACTTGGTCCTCACCATAGACCTAGTCCTCAACACAGATCTGTCCTCACATAGACCTAGTCATCACCACAGACTTGGCCCTTACCACAGACTTGGTCCTCACCACAGACTTGGTCCTCACCTCAGACTTGGTCCTCATCACAGACTTGGTCCTCATCACAGACCTGTCCTAACAACAGACAAGTCCTCACCAACGACCTAGTCCTCACCACAGACCTGTCCTACCATAGACCTAGTCCTCACCACAGACCTGTCCTCAACGTAGACCTAGTCCTCACCACAGACTTGTCCTCAACATGTACCTAGTCCTCACCACAGATCTGTCCTCAACAACGACCTAGACCTCACCACAGACCTGTCCTCACCACAGACCTGTCCTAAACATAGACCTATTCCACACACAAATACCTGGTCCTCATTACAGACCTTTCTTAACTACAGACCTGCTCTCACCATAGACCTAGTCCTCACCATAGACCTAGTCATCACCACAGACTTGCTCCTCACCACAGACTTGGTCCTCACCGCAGACCTGTCCTCACCATAGACCTCTCCTCACCACAGACGTGTTCCTCACCACAGACCTGTCCTTACCACAGACCTGTCCTCACCACAGACTTGGTCCTCACCACAGACCTGTCCTCACCACAGACCTGTCCTTACCAGAGACATGTCGTCACCACAGACCTGTCCTCGCCTCTGCCATGCACTTAAGCCACCCTTCCTCGTAATTTACCCACATTCCCCACTAACCCCTTTCACTGGTACCTAAGGCCTTCGAATGGGCCCCACAATCACTTCGCCTGAAGAGGGCCTCCCAGGGCCATCAAATGGGCCCTGCAATCACTTTGCCTGTCAGGGGTCTTGGACTTCGATAAGTTCCCAACGTTGTGGTATTGAGGAAAAAAAAGTATTTAAATTTCACTGCAATGGCATGGGGCTTTAAAACATCAGACCTTGCACGTATCTATCCCACCCTATCCTCCACCATATCCCACCCTATCCTCCACCATCTCCCACCCTATCCTCCACCATCTCCCACCCTATCCTCCACCACCTCCCACCCTATCCTCCACCATCTCCCACCCTACCCCCCACCATCCCCCACCCTATCCTCCACCA
>CAXITT010001659.1:3088-22907 GCA_964033795.1 Lymnaea stagnalis
AGTGGCGGTCCTGTTAGTGTCTCATGGTCACATGCAGGCAGAGATCTGGCAAATAGAAGCCTGAGGTCTGAGTGGCGGTCCTGTTAGTGTCTCATGGTCACATGCAGGCAGAGATCTGGCAAATAGAAGGCTGAGGTCTGAGTGGTGGTCCTGTTAGTGTCTCATGGTCACATGCGGAGACTTTCTAACTCAAATATCAGTTATGTGGGATAATCTGTCAGTAAAAGGTATAAATTTCAGTTATGTGGGATAATCTGCCAGCAAAGGGTATAAATATCAGTTATGTGGGATCATCTGCCAGTAAAAGGTATAAATATTAGTTCTGTGGGATCATCTGTCAGTAAAAGGTATAAATATCAGTTATGTGGGATCATCTGCCAGTAAAAGGTATAAATATTAGTTATGTGGGGTCATCTGTCAGTAAAAGGTATAAATATCAGTTTATGTGGGATCATCTGCCAGTAAAAGGTATAAATATCAGTTCTGTGGGATCATCTGCTAGTAATACCTATAAGTCGTTTGCTAAGAGTTAGGAAGATCTGGCTCATTTGATTCACCGGCTTAACCGGGTCAAAGAACTCCTCAACAATAACGTCATACCTCAATAAGTTAAGGCTTTTGGCGTGGTGACCTGTGACCTGTGGCCTGTGACCTGTGATCCTATCAATCCGATTTCACCAGAAACATCATTTTGCCACTCATCATTGATAGAAATAAACGTGATTTGTAAGAGTGGGTAGAGGAAAGTAGTCCCCAACCCCTTCCCCCTTTTGGTATATTCTAGCGGCTCTTTGATTTGTTCAACTATATATTCTATGCTTTGTTCTACTAGAATTTCTATGCCTTTTTCCACTTGAGATTCTATGCTTTGTTCTACTAGAGATGCTATGCTTTGTTCTACTAGAGATTATATGCTTTGTTCACTTGATATTCTATGTTTTGTTCTACTAGAGATTATATGCTTTGTTCCACTAGTGATTATATGCTTTGTTCTACTATAGATAGAGATTCTATGCTTTTTTCTAATAGAGATAATATGCTTTGTTCTACTCCAGATTATATGCTTTGTTCTCCTAGAGATTCTATGCTTTGTTTACTAGATATTCCATGTTTTGTTCTACTAGAGATTATGTGCTTTGTTCTACTTTATATAGAGACTCTGTGCTTTGTTTTATAAGAGGTTCTTTGCTTTTTTCTACTAAAGATGCTATGCTTTGTGCTACTAGAGATTCTATGGTTTGTTCTACTACAGACTTTATGCTTTGTTCTACTAGAGATTCTGTGCTTTGTTCTTCTATAGATTAGGCCTATATGTTTTATTCTACTACAGACTTTATGCTTTGTTCTGCTGGAGACTCTGTGCTTTGTTCTACTATAGATAGAGACTCTATGGTTTGTTTTATTAGAGATTATATGCTTTTTTCTACTAGGTATGCTATGCTTTATTGTACTAGAGATTCTATGGTTTGTTCTACTACAGACTTTATGCTTTGTTCTACTAGAGATTCTGTGCTTTGTTGGGTGTCATGGTCATGTCTAGAAACGTAAGCCTATTGGGTGTCATGGTCATGTCTAAAAACGTAAGCCCATTGGGTGTCATGGTCATGTCTAGAAACGTAAGCCCATTGGGTGTCATGGTCATGTCTATAAACGTAAGCCCATTGGGTATCAGAAATGCCCAGCCATGTCTTTCCATTAAATTTTAAGTGCAGACATACTCAGACATACTCAGACATACTTAGACATACTCAGACATACTCAGACATATTCAGACATACTCAGATATCGAAGTTTCATTGGAGCGGCGGGGTTCACTTTTTATGAGTGAAGAGCTATTTTTATAAATTGTAGACTCCACTGAAATAATTGTTGGGAGCATTTGGCAGAGTTTTTTTTTTCTGAGTGTTTGAGGGGGGGGGGGGGTGGGGGGGTGTGGGGGGTTGAATGGCATTAACAATTAGTTAAAAGCAGTCGCGTCGGTTGTAGTTGAGTAAAAATGGGAATAATGTCATGAATAGATTTCTCAGACGTGGAATTAGAGAATGAATTCTTTAGTTAGAATGAGCCAGGATTTCTGAGATTTATTGCTTAATTAATATGCACATCAGAGCTGGACAGAAAAATAAATTGAACCGACGTCATAACCAGATAATTGTAGGGATATGTATATATTTAGAGATAGATAGAGAGAGAAAGAGAGAGAGAGAGAGAGAGAGAGAGAGAGAGAGAGAAAGGAACAGAAAGAAACAGAGAGAGCGCGCGCTAGAAAAAGAGAGCTTGATAGAGGAAGATAGAGCTAGAGAGAGAAAGAGAGAGGGCTAGAGATAAAGAAATGGACTAAAAATAGAGAGAGAGAGAAAGAGAGAGAGAGCTCGAGCTCAGAGGGTATATCTAAACAAATAACCAGCCCAGCATCGCTAATTTCATCATCATAGGATAAACAGAACCATGATAACTTTTGGTTCAGAGACTTTAGATCTCGACAAATAACGACAACAGCATCGCTGAAATGAAATTTGTCAAATGGCCACTTTGTTTTCAGTACACTATAAGTTATTTCCAATAATGTTAACTAGAGTAGATCAGCCAGGGGCGTCGCGTGATTTTTGGAGCCCCCCTGCCCTGTGGTGCTGCTAGGATTAGCGCCATCCGAGGTGCGGGTAAAGAAACTTTGCCGCCCCCTTGAACGATCAACTAGACAGTTGACCGATGATGCCGGTCCTCCATTTAAAGAAAAATAGTGGCGCGCCCTCCACACCCCCTTTCTGCGCCCCATGCCACTATTTTGTGATGCGGCCCGATGCATTAAAATTTAACGTTGATAGAGTTAACAATTTTCCACATCAAAACTTTAGAACCTTTGAATATCTGAGGCCCAGGCGACGACTCTGAGGATCCACCCGGGGGTGTGGGGGGGGCGGTGTTGATTGCTTTCAAATACAAAAGAAAGACAAAATACCTTGGCCAGTGGTACGTGGCGGTCGATGTGACCAGTAGGCTGACCACCCGACCAGCTGAGAGGATGTGGCAAGATGTGACCCCACCTAATGAACACGATCCCAGTGTGCCCATTAGAACTGTGTGTTTCGTGATCTCTCCCCTTCCCCTCGTGTCGTCTGTGTTGCTCAGCTACGTTTGACTTAATTTGAGTGTTTGTAAGTGTGTTTGTATCATTGCTTGGTTTAGTGTTTGTAAATGCCTTTGTGTAAATGTTTGGCTTTGTGCTTGTTAGTGCGTTTGTGTAACTGTTTGGCTTAGTGTTTGTAAGTGTGTTTGTGTAATTGCTTGGTTTGGTGTTTATGTAAATGTTTGCCTTAGTGCTTGAGTGTGCGTGTGTGTGTGTGTGTTTGGCTTAGTACTTGCGTACGTGTGTTTGTGTAGACCGAACACGCAATTATCAGGAAGCGTCATTTGTTTAATATCATTAACCCACCAGTCACATGACTCTCCTCCAGGCAGTCATTTGTTGTCCTCATTACAGATATCGATGGGTGTAAGCAACAGTGAGAGGGGCATCCTTGGGACAGGTCATGGGGGAATTAAAATACAGAGAGAGAGAGAGAGAGAGATAGAGAGACAGAGGGAAAGAAAGAGAGGTAGAAAGAGAGAGAGCTATAGAGAGCTAGAAAGAGGAAGATAGGGAGAGAGAGTAAGAGAGAACGAGAGAGATAGAAAATAAGAGAGAGAAAGAGACAGATAGAAAGAAAGAGAGAGAGAGAGAAAAAAGGAGGCAAGAAAGTGTAACGGAAAAGGATAGTTTGAGGAGAGGGTTAAAAGGTTAGAGATTGGATGAGAGAGACACAATGACAGAGGAGTATGTATATATATATAGAGAGAACAGGAGAGTTAGATAAAAAGTAAAAGAGAAAGAGAGAGAGATGGAAAACACGGAGAAGTAAATCGCTAGAGGACCTAGAATTAGTTTGCTTTGAGTGGTAAATGGCAGAGAAATAAGATGGTTTGAGAGGTAGAAGACAGAGAAATAAGATGGTTTGAGAGGTAGAAGGCAGAGAAATAAGATGGTTTGAGAGGTAAAAGGCAGAGAAATAAGATGGTTTGAGAGGTAGAAGATAGAGAAATAAGATGGTTTGAGAGGTAGGAGATAGAGAAATAAGATGGTTTGAGAGGTAGAAGATAGAGAAATAAGATGGTTTGAGAGGTAGAGGACAGATAAATAAGATGGTTTGAGAGGTACAGAGAAATAAGATGGTTTGAGAGGTAGAGGACAGAGAAATAAGATGGTTTCAGAGGTAGAGGACAGAGAAATAAGATGGTTTCAGAGGTAGAGGACAGAGAAATAAGATGGTTTGAGAGGTAGAAATAAGAGAAATAAGATGGTTTCAGAGGTAGAGGACAGAGAAATAAGATGGTTTGAGAGGTAGAGGACAGAGAAATAAGATGGTTTGAGAGGTAGAGGACAGAGAAATAAGATGGTTTCAGAGGTAGAGGACAGAGAAATAAGGGCTGACAGAGTAAGAGAAAATAAATGAGAGGCATGCCTGCAATGGATTCATCTATCTTGGATTCTACTGATGTATCGTGGATTCTAATCATGTATCATTTATTATATCCATGTATCTTGGATTCCACTCACGTATCATTGATTCTACTCATGTATCATTGATTCTATATATATTCATGTATCTTGGATTCTAATCATGTATCATTTATTATATTAATGTATCAAGTATTCTATCCATGTATCTTGGATTCCACTCATGTATCGTTGATTCTATTCATGTATCTTGGATTATAATCATGCATCATACATTTTAGTTGAGATCAACCTCATAGTGGTGGCTAAAGAAAGTCTCAGGTAAGACGTTACCGAGTACTTAGTCCCATGGTATGAAGACCATGATGACGTAGCTTGTTAGTCCCATGGTATGAAGACCATGATGACGTAGCTTGTTAGTCCCATAGTATGAAGACCATGATGACGTAGCTTGTTAGTCCTATGGTATGAAGACCATGATGGCGTAGCTTGTTAGTCCCATGGTATGAAGACCATGATGGCGTAGCTTGTTAGTCCCATGGTATGAAGACCATGATGACGTAGCTTATGTCCGTCCATGGGAACCCCGACCCCAAAGATTTTATTGTCTTCTTCTTTCTATCCTGCTTTCCAAACAAAATTCAACGTTTACTGCCAATCATTAAACTGTTTAGACAAATCTCATTAAACTTTTTAGCACCTCTGTCTTCGTAGACAAATCTCATTAAACTTTTTAGCACCTCTGTCTTCGTAGAGTTTAGAGTAATTTGAAAAATCGTGGAGACAGAAGCATCTGTTATCTCATTAAACTTTTTAGCACCTCTGTCTTCGTAGACAAATCTCATTAAACTTTTTAGCACCTCTGTCTTCGTAGACAAATCTTATTAAACTTTTTAGCACCTCTCTCTGCGTAGAAAAATCTCATAAACTGTTTAGCACTCTGTCTGCGTAGTCTTGGGGTCTCCAAACTACGACCCGAGGGCCGGATGCGGCCCGCGAGGCCCCATCATCTGGCCCGAGTAGATCTTTTTGTCGACGAAATAAAAATAACGGAAATTTCCGTGTATCCTGCCAAGATAATTCACCGCTTACGTGGACGTTATGTTTTTATCGAATTAAAATAGAGGCGAGCAGTAGCGAGTTATGTTTGCCAAACGATCACTACATTGCCAACTGATGAACTGCAGCTGGAGGTCATTGAGTTGCAAGCAAATGACCTCCTTAGGGACACATTCAAAGAAGGACTGGTGGGTTTTTACCAGTTTTTGCCCATGGATGACTTTCCTAAAGTCAAAACGTTTACATCAAAGTACCTTTCAATCTTTGGAACAACATGCCTGTGTGAACAAACAGTTTCAGAGGTTGTAATGTTAATGAGGGAGTATCTCCTCCTGCTGTTATGAACGAGTCAACCAGCTGTTAAATTCTTCACACAATATGTCGCCTTTCAAATCTGGGACATGACAGTTCCTAAACTTTAAGGGTTTCATTGGCCGTTTGCCATATAGCAAACCATCTCATTCAAAGTTAACAAAATTAAGAAGCATTCGTAAATATTGTTTATGATGTCGGCAACTTTGCTTATCAAATAGTCAAATATTTCTCATGTTTTCTTACAAATTGTTTCAATCACAGGTGACACTTACACAAAGAATACAAATATTAGTCAAGTCGTTAATGAAACTATTAATCTTACACCCCATTGAATGCACTATTAAAAATACCAATATTTATACAAATTGATGGTCTGCTGGAATGTTGACAACATCAATGTACATACATACTAACTGGGGGTGCACAGCATTAATGGAAAGCATGTCAAGTTATGGTGTTTGTATTTCGTTTAATGAGCTGCTTCCATAAATTAAAATATAATTACATATTTAAAAAAAATAAGAATACTTTTGGTGAATCTGGCTGTCACCGATTTATTTGTGAATATTATGAAGAGGATGGTTAATAGCAGTGTCGGTAGCCCAATCATTCATGGTGGCCTCTGGTCCGGCCCTGTCATTCATTGTGGTTTCATTGTTTTAAATGTGGTAAATTATATGACTGTACCGCGCTTCGAGCCTTTGGAGTGTGTTTTTGAAATAAACTTTATTATTATTATTCATGGTGGCCTCAGGTCAGTAGCTCTATCTTTCATGGTGCCCTCTGGTCCGTAGCCCTATTAACTTTGGTAATTTGATTTGTTATGTCCTATATCATGAGTTAATGTGTCCCCTTAACATTCGTCATGTCTCATTTGTTGTCTCCCTTTGTTATTTCTTGTCTCCCCTTTACACGTCTTGGGTCCCTTTGTTACTTCTCGTCTTCCCTTAACATTTGTTGTGTCCCTTTGTCATTTCTTGTGTCCTCCAGATAATTTTTGGCAAACCTGATCAAGTTGGTTCCCGCACGTTTGTGGGAGAGGGCAACTGGATGTTCGATATGTGCACTTGATGGTCCTAATGATAAATGTCCACCTCCATCTCCCACACATCATTATTGTTTAAAATCACCATTCACTAAGTCAGCCGGTTGGAGTAGAAATTTATTAATCAGACAGTTGTGGCACAAAATTAAACAGACACGAAGTATACATTAAATTGTAATCAGTTTGAAAGAAGCAATTTTCATTTTTAAATAACATTATTTACAAAGTAAATGAAATGTTGAGTACAAAAGTTGACATGATGTAACGATCAACATTGGCTATGCAGATGGCAAACAAACAAAATAATACTCAGGACAAAGGGAAATGAGTAAAACAAAGTATGGGAAAACCTGTAAAAGAAGAATGCGACTAAACATCGTTGTCAAAATGTCGTCAAAAAGTCTTCATTAGCGAACAAACAACAATAAAAAAGATTTTTTTTTTAAGTAGCACTTTGCTGAAAAGTGGTATCCAAGAGGGTAGCAAGTGTATTTTATAAAGAGGGATGGAGAGAGAGTGAATCAGGGAGGGAGGGAGAGAGAAGGATAGGGATAGGAGAGGGTGAAGGGGGGAGAGAGTTGCCTGGCCACATTGAAACAGCTTAATGACGTTACAACACTGTAACTTCCACCAAACTTCTTTTGTCTCAGACTCTTTCCTCTGAATCTCTATCATTGACAAAAATTCAGTTTGGTTAATAAAACGGTATTTACAGGAGGGAGAGAGAGTGAATGAGAGAGGGGATAGGGATAGAAGGGAAGCGTGGCGGAAAGGGAGAGAAAGGGGAATAGAGGGGGAGTGAGGAAGGGAGAAGGTAGAAAAAAGAGAGAGGGAGGGGTAGGAGATAGTCTCAACTGGAAATAAGGGTAAAGAGGAAATGTAGACGGAGGGTGGTTTAGAGTGAGAACCTGCAAGTATTTTTCTCTTTCTAGAACATTCCTGGGCTGTGCAAATAGTATACAATCATAGAAATGCACTTGTGTCATGAAAATGGAGCGGGGAAAAATGCTTTTTAACAAACACAAATGTCGTAGGAGCCCCCTTGCTGGCACATCCTCTCCCATCCTGTACACTTGATCACCGAGTCATGTTTCTTCTATCTGATGGGCATGTAAGACAGTCCGGATCGTCTGCCTTGCATGAAGATCACCACGCTGCCAATGGCGACGAGGAAGAGACTGGCCACGCTGAAGTAGAATGAGTAGCCGAGGTAAGGGTCACGGAAGCCCCAGACACCAACACAGATGATGAAAACAACTGCAAGAGACAGATTTCAAATGATAAAACTATGAATGTAAGAGACATGAAATTAACTGTAAGAGAGATGAAAGTAACTGTCAGAGAGATGAAGTAACTGTAAGGGATATGAAAATAACTGTAAGAGAGATGAAACTACTGTAAGAGAGATGAAGTAACTGTAAGGGAGATGAAGATAACTGTAAGAGAGATGAAAATAACTGTAAGAGAGATGAAGTAACTGTAAGAGAGATGAAGTAGCAGTAAGAGAGATGAAAGTAACTGTAAGAGAGATGAAGTAACTAAGAGAGATCAAAGTAACTGTAAGAGACATGACTGAAAGATAAAAGATAAGCAGGAGATAAAAAGGTTAAAATTACTTTTAAGTTAATAGAGAAAGTTTTAAAAAAACAAAACTTATGTTAGCTCTTACAGAGTGGGCTTTCAAAAATTATCCCCCTCCCCAAAAAAATAAAATAAATAAATTAATGAACAAATAAACGAAGTTTTGGCTGTATTTTGTCTGTTAAGTTCATTAAGTTCATTAAAAACAAGCCATTTACTTATGTCTTACTATCTTCCGGATATGTTTTTTTCATGACTCAGTATGTTTGATGTAACAAAAGCTTTCACTTCTATTCCTGTATCACAATAAAAGCTTATCACATGTGGGTCACGACCCTTTTGTGGGTCGAAGGACCCTTTCCCAGTGATTGCCTAAGACAATCGAAAAACACATATACTCTACTGTTATAAAGTATCAAAGAAAATAATTTCGTGGCTGGGGGTCGCCACATTATGAGTAACTGTATTAATGGGTCGCTGCATTTTAAAGGTTGAGAGCCACTGTCTTATCAGCTAGGGCTAGTGCCATCAAACTAGGATAGTTTGTCAACCCCACTCCACAAAAAAAAAATTGTCTGTAAAAATGCCCCCCCCTCCATATAAAGAAAAAGTGACACCCTGCGTGGACTACCTCCTTAGCTAACTTTTCCTCGTCCTGGATTTTACTCTGTGGGTAACTTACCTCCGGCTAATCCTAAGGTAGAGGCGGCGTCAGTGAGTACTTTCCCAGGGGATCTGAACACCGTGGGAAGTACTAACCTCCTTAGCTAACTTTTCCTCGTCCTGGATTTTACTCTGTGGGTAACTTACCTCCGGCTAATCCTAAGGTAGAGGCGGCGTCAGTGAGTACTTTCCCAGGGGATCTGAACACCGTGGGAAGTACTAAGAAAATGGCGGCCAAGACAAAAGCGGCTACCGTAGAACACCCAATATGGCGAACGCCTCAAAGACCTTCAAGATGTCTGAAGAAACAATAAACGAAAGCGTTTGGATTTTTGGTGTGATTTGTAAGTTTGTATTTGTAACAACTGCATTTTAATTCTACGAAGTACATGATTCCAGGACAAAGTTTAAAATCAATCACTCCATCATGCCAGTTCTCTGAAATGCTCATGTGAAACACTATCTGAAACACGGGTTATCAGAAACCCTGGTTATCTATCAAGGTAACACATTAATGATATGGGACTTGGCAGGAAAAAAAAAGAATTTTATAAATGAAACAACTGAAAGTAGATGTGTAATTACCATAATACAATGTACAACAAATTATCACAATGCGCTGTACAACAAATTACCACAATGTGCTGTACAACAAATTACCATAATATATTGTAAAAAAATTAACGTAATACACTGTACAACAAATTACCATAATACCCTGTACAACAAATAATAATCCATGCAAAAACATTTTGAATGGAAAGTTTTCAGAAACTAACTCTCCAGAAACAATAGGTTATCCGAAACAACCCAAATCCTAACCATTTAGTCTACCCTTAACATATATATATATATATAAGGATACATATAAACACATTTCTTACCATTATATCAGACCGAAAAAAAGAAATCATGACGTCTTTCCTCCTTTGATTGTGTAGGGTTGGTCTCCACACTCATCTTGGATGCACAGCCTCCACAGTCCAAGACTTAGTTTTATAAATGGTGGGTTGGGAATTGATGAAGACAACCATTCAGGGTGGCCACACCGGCAATGTTGATGATGACGCATATGCCGATGGTGGCCAGTCCAACCGGGTAGCTGGACGTTAAGCCTCCCGGAAGCAGCCTTTGATAAAGATGGAGAGAAAAATTTGTGTGTGATCGTGGACGAGTCTAGGGGGTTGCCTTGCTCGCTAACACTGTCTTACTGTTCTCGTGTTTGAGAACGTTTTCAAAGGGTCAAATAACAGCAGTTTCATAAAAGGCAATCACATTTTCAAGGTTGCATCTCTAGCGTTAGTTCCAGACATATGACAGGGTTTTTAAAGCCCCTTTACCCCCAACCCCTCCCCACAGGCCCAACCCGCCACCTACTTATTTCTTATGCATGAAGAGGATGTTGACAGAAAACTATGTCAGCATATCTGCACTGCAGCATTGCCTAACTATGTCAGCATATCTGAACAGCAGTATTGCCTTGTGTAGTTTTTTGATTCTTTTCAATAGTGAGTCTGAAATCAAGACTTACCTTCTAAATCTCCCCCTCACCCCCCAATTTTCCCGCCCACCTACCGCTCCAAGCTTGCATTTTGTAAACTGCCTGCTGTTTGCGCCACTTTAAGAGATCTTACCTGGCAAGTTACTTTACCTATTTAACATGTTTTAATAAAGCAGTGTAATAACCTGTCCAACATCACTTCCTCTACATAATGCAAATTTTACATAGGATATTTATCGGTTTTGACTCATGAAAAAATATGGTTTATGACAGGTTCTTGAAAAAAATTTTGCTCTCAAAAAAAAAAAAATTAAACGTCCTGCTGCTGATTTTGGGCTCTTTTGATCAATGAGTTTGCCAACCCCTGTGCTATCTGTATGAGAAAATATGCCTGCTTAAACCTATTTCTACATGGATTAATGGATATCGATAAGACTTGGAATACATAGTTGCAGTAGCGTAGCTGGGGGTTAGTGCCACCAGGGACGTGGCGAGCATTTGCCCCCCCCCCCCACTTCCTCAAGAAAAAAAATCGGCAATTAGCCAAAATACCACACCGCCCTCTTCCTACGTCACTGTATAGTTTTTTCAATTCATTGCTCTGAAGAATTTATTGAAGAGGTTTCGTTTTTTTTTCATTTCCTGTTCAGGGGTGGGGGCCCAAATGTCATTTCGTCTTATTTGAGCTATATCAATAAAAGTTCAAATAATGAACTTAACGACCAGTGGTAGGAAAATCTGGGCTTGCCAATTGCATGCAGCTCTATAGTGGCCTGAGTGCGGCTCAGCCAGTCAGCCACATATTGGTTTTCACTCCAAAAAAAATACCTTCTTGACAGGTCCTTGAAAAGAAATGGGGCTCTCAAAAATTTTGTATCCGTCCTGCTGCTGATTTTTGGCTCTTTTGATAATGGGTTTGCCGACCACTGCTCTAGACCAAACTTGAAGAAATAGATTTTAAAAAAACAGGAGGGTTTTGAACTCATACTATTCACCACTATTTGTGCCATCATTTCATTTTCGATATACGCCATACCTCTTACATTTTCCAACCGACCTTAATGGGACAACTTTAACATTTTTAACTTTAATTTTTATTTAAAGAATTATTTGGTCGTTGTGTACATGTACTTTTTAAAAAAATATCTGTTTTAATAAGTTTCTTGAAGTTTCTACAAGAGGCGTCATTTCAGGTTTTTTTTTTTATGTGTGGGGGACAACAGATGCCCCACCCTGCCCTACCCACATGAAGTCCCTGGTTTCTACATTATTCTAGAATATTCAAGGGTTTTAAGACTATATTAGTACATTAGTGTCGTATTTATGTCTTTATAAGTCTTTGGGGCTGTCCTCAAATATTATTTAATTAGAAATAAAGACATTTTTAAAAAGTTTCTAGTAAGTTCCAGATGAGCGTAGAAGGTTCTAGAATGCATTTTTATTAAAATAGCCAAACTCTACAAGTAGGCTTAGGTTAAATTACAAGCTTTTAAATAAATTGTTGCATCTTGGCCAGACTTAATTGGTAGACATACTTTTCATAATGTCTTTTAAAATAGAGGTGGATTTCACACTAATTATATCCTCATCTTTCTGTGCAAACTGGGGTAGGAGTAAGTGGGGGGAGGGGTCAAAATTTTATTAAAGTTTCCTCAGTTACCTATATGTTGTCTCAAAAGGATGGCTAGTAGTGTAACGTCAGTATATTAGATTTCACTGTTCAGCCAGGCTTAGCTTACTTCCTAACATTCCTCTATGCAAGGGCGGCGTAATTTAATCGGGACAAGGCCAATCATGGGGAAAGTACTAGGAAGGTAGCGGCCAAGACAAAGGCGAATCCATTGAATATAATACCCAGTATGGAGGACGCCTCACCAACTTTTACGCTACCTGAAAAATGAAGGTTGAAATGGAAGAGTGCGGGAGAAGAGGAGAAAATATTATAGAAACATCTGTTTTAAATTCTAGAAGAAAATTATAACCTGAAAACTCTAAATAATATCTCTGTCTATTTAAATACCTCAAAATTTTTGTTTTGTTTAGAAATTTTATTAGTCCATGGTATTGAAAGCTCATAGTTGTTATGGCAGAGGTGGAGAAAAGGAGGCTGGGGGAGTGGGCGGAATGCCTGGGAAATTTTAGGGGGCTCTGGGACTCTTTTGAACTTAATAATCACCAAAGTCCAGTAACCTCTAATTTATTTAGACTTCATAACCCCCCCCCCCCCATGTGAAACGGATTAATTTTTTTTTCTTTTTCATCACCTCGTGTGAATGTTATGTCTAAGTTACAAATACAATCTACATGGAAACTGTAACATATCACAGGATTGATAACATGTCACAGGATAGATAATCTAACATGTCACAGGATAGATACTTCGTTATATTAAAGGAAATATGTTACATCATATAACAGGATAAAGCCTGCATAATATAATATAATAAGAAATACCAGGAGAGATAGTTGTACATTATTGCCATGGGGTGCACAAACAAAGATTTCACAAGAAATAACAGGAGAGATAGTTGTACGTTATTGCCATGAGGTGCACAAACAAAGATTTCACAAGAAATAACAGGAGAGATAGTTGTACATTATTGCCATGAGGTGCACAAACAAAGATTTCACAAGAAATAACAGGAGAGATAGTTGTACGTTATTGCCATGAGCTGCACAAACAAAGATTTCACAAGAAATAACAGGAGAGATAGTTGTACGTTATTGCCATGAGCTGCACAAACAAAGATTTCACAAGAAATAACAGGAGAGATAGTTGTACGTTATTGCCATGAGGTGCACAAACAAAGATTTCACAAGAAATAACAGGAGAGATAGTTGTACGTTATTGCCATGAGCTGCACAAACAAAGATTTCACACAGATTTGACAATTTACTTAAATTAAAATTTAACATAAATTTCAGTCATAAATTATGCCAAAAAATGATTTATTTACCTTTTTTATCGGAATCCGGAATAGAGGCACAGTTGTCATTGATACACAGCATCCAAAGTCCCATAGTATAGCCTCCATCGAACCTCCACCCAGCGCTGGCCAGGCCTCCAATGTTCATCATGATGCCGATACCAAGAGCAGCCAAGCCCACATTGTAGCTGGTGGTGATGCTGTCCCGAAGCACCCTTGTTCAATGAAAGTCACAACAAATTACAACATGCGTCTAATGTAAGAGTATAATCCATGCAAAAACATTTTGAATGGAAAGTTTTCAGAAACTAACTCTCCAGAAACAATAGGTTATCCAAAACAACCCAAATCCTAACCATTTAGTCTACCCTTAACATATATATATATATATATATATATATATAAGGATACATATAAACACATTTCTTACCATTATATCAGACCGAAAAAAAGAAATCATGACGTCTTTCCTCCTTTAGTTTATGTTTTAATGATTATTCTATTTAGTCAGTGTTTGATGTCAGGGGATAAATTCACACACCTACAGGTAATATTGAAATTTAGTTGGCTTCTGATTGTAGTACTGTAAAATAAGTTAATAACTTGTTTTGTTCATGATGAATTTGTATAAATATTTTAAAAAAGAAAAGTCTTTGGTTGACATTTTTTATACAGAATTTGTGTTCATGACATGCCAGCTTATTATTAATGGTGGCACCAAGGTATTGATATGTGTTGACTTGCTCTGTACTGTGATTCTTTTATTGCATGATCTGAAATAGGTGATTCTCCCTTCGGAAATGGACAACAAAATTTCTTTCCTGTTTGAGACATTCGGCTGAAGAAAATTTTCATCGCACCAACTGATAAAGCTTCAAACTTTTGTTATAACCTTTCTCCTTTAGATATTAAGCCATCGATGGTGGTATCATCTGTAAATTTTATGATTGAAACGGTCTTGCCAAGGCTCTGGATCTAATTGTTTTTTTTGTTTTTTTTAAATATTGAGTAAACAATGGGCCTTTTAGGGTATTTCACACAACCACTAAACAATACCATCTTTAGTAGGGTATATCATACATAAACCAACCATCTACACCATCTTTTGCAGGGTATGTGACACAACAACCACTTACCTACACCCTCTTTCTCCCCAGGCCTTGGTTTTCTTGTTGTATCTGCAAAGCATAAGACAGGACAATAAGCAAAATCTTAATAAGACAGGACAATGAACAAGGTCTTAATCCATGAATTGTCACAGTCATAATGTGGTGTCTAAACGAGGTGTTAACTGACTGGGATGTTAAACGAATGGGGTGTTAATTGAACGAGGTGTTAACTGAAAGTGTTTCCGCACTAAAAGGGGGCATGGGGTCTCAAGTCCCTCTTACAGAGATGAATTTGCAGATTACTTGAAGTGCAGCAGATCGTTTGTATAACACATAAACTCAGTTATTAATCGATTAAGTTGTTGGACTTATTACAAGCTGATGTATCGTTTTGAAGACATTGTGTAACCTGTAAGATCAACAGAGTTAAGGTGAGTTACAGATAAAAGGATACAGCTCAATATGACGACACAATCTCGGTTATTGTGCACAGTCTAGGTTATTGTGCACTGTCTGGGTTATTGTGCACAGTTTGAGTTATTGTGAACAGTATGTGTTATTGCGCACTTTGTATTATAAATGAAATGCTGTCTGCTATTGATTAACGACTGGTTTCGACTGGAGTGAAGCAAGTCTATATTCTCTCAGTCTCAATATCTCCTGCTTCTCAGTGGCAACTGATCAGAAGACAAGGGCCGTGAAATTAAAACAATGGCTAGACTCATCAATGTAAACAACCGAAACATTTGATGGAGATTGACAGCACATTGATTAAAGCAATATCAGATGGTGACTGATGAAAAGGAGTTAGTTAAAGGCTTGGATCAGCAAACATATGAGGCACAAGTGACTGTTTTCGCTGCCGTCATCAATCTTGAGATGCACAGGCCTAAGCAAGCATGTCGAAACAAGACACTTGAAATGTTATGACTCGAGTATCCCTCAAAATATGGATCAGGGTGTTGCTAGAACATTTACACATCAGAACGAAGGCTGTGAGTTTTCTAGGAACGAAAGACTGGGAGTTTTCTAGATCAAATTTGGCGGAATGCCAATGCATGCAGGAAAAGCACAGATGATGAATGCTGCAACTGCATTAGCCGTGTTTGAAAAAAGCGTCTTGACTGATATTTGACATCTTACGCAGCTTTTTTGTGTGTGGAAAATCTCTGATCTTCTGTGCAAACTGTGTTTAATTTCTAGTTTAATTTATTGTTGATCCTATTTTTATTTATTAAATGTTCAAAAATCAATTTGACTGTTGAGTCGGTTACTGCCCCGGGTAGCCAGAAATGCCGAGTATTAGCACTCCAAACCCTTGCTTGGGCCTGGGAAAGAAAAAAACACACACAAAAAAACCGTGAGATAATTGCAACAGGTCTTGAAATTTTATAAAGTATATTAGAATTAAAGACAGTACAACAAGAAACTTACTAGATATTATTTGATGCATATCTAAATCCTTTATTGGACCTTCCTTCCTTGGGTTCAGGTAAAGCAGGTGTTAAAAGTATAAGTTTTTACAAAATAATTTGAAAGTTACCTTAAATTTTAAATACTGCATTCTGGGTCAAACAAATTTTTTTTTTTAAAATTCAGAGAAATTTCATCTGCAGCCTAGGTCTAACAAACTTTCAGAATTTTTTTTCCTAAATAATTTCAACTACTACGATAAAACAGATTACATAATTTGTAAATGAACGTAAATTAGTGTACCTGGGCGCCAGGCTGAACTGTTCTGCAACCTTTGTCTCCAAAATAAAGCTGCTTGGATAAAATTGTCCTCTCATTGCTGAAGATGCAGAAACAAAGAAAGTTGCTTTCAGCATATGTTTACCATTAATTAACTATGTATTTTCCTATTCCAGCAACTAATAAAGGCTATTTTTTAAAAGAAACTCATACTTTATATTCAGATCAGGGTAACTAGCCACCCTATTGTATTGAAGGATAATTTCGAGTTAAATTGCCGTGTTTGGTTCTAGTTAAAATCTTTATTTATTTGACTTTTTCTTGATAAGCTTACTTATGTTTATTGAAACTGTGAAGGTCATGAGGTTGCCTTTCTTTTTTTGCCCAACAGTAGGTTGACACAGAAATAACAACGCAAAGAAGAATGAATAATGGAAGGCCAATGCTTAGACCAAGGATTAGACGAATTTCACCTTTAAGGATGTATAAAAAAAGATAATTGTTTAATTAACATGCTCCTCAAGGAAACTGTAATTAATTTCATAGTCTTTACAACAGTTTACCAATGATTTTAATTAGAATTCTTAATGGAGTTCAATATTTCATATATGTTGGGGCCTATTTGTAAAATTAAACTTTTCTTCCTATGTTATAGAGTATTTTACTCACTTTCTTCTTTTAACCTGTAAAAAATATATATATATATATACATATATATTAAATGACTTATTAAATAAGCAGCTAATACTTTCAACAATTTTATTTATGTCAACAACAACAAAAAAATTCCTCCCCCCTCCCTTTACCAACCGCCAATTAAATTGAAGGAAAAAAAACACTTATCTGACCTCAATAGAAAAACTAAATACACCTTTTCATATTTCATGTTATAAGTTATAGATATAAAAATTAGGAGGACACAATAATTCTGTGTCAAAAACCTAAGAATGATTTTCTTGATGACTAAACCTTTTTTTTTTTACAAGTTTAAGCTTCAAATTTAAAGTTTTTACCTGCAGAATGGCAAACCTTGGTTCACCTCACACACCTCAGTTTGACTACACGATTTCCCCATGCAGACACTGTCATTGCTATTAACTGAGGGTTTAAAATTTAAGAGAAATATCAACTGCTGGTGTTACTCAGAAAACAAAGCTAATGCAATGTCTAATAGATACTGAATCAAATAAAGAGGCAAACAACTTCTCCATCTGGATATAGGTTTGATTTACACATAATTTTATGTCAATTGTGTTTAGATGCAAGTGGCAAAAACTTGAGATTTTAAAAGAAGTAACACTTGCTATTATTAATTATAAAAATTGAACAGGCCAACAATATTCTTCGTTATTTTATTTTATTTTTTGGAAGCATTTTATGTCATAAACATTTTTTTAAAATGCCAATTTTGACAAACCAGAAATTTTATATTGAAAAAAATCATCAAAAATAGCCTTCTTTGTCACTTGTCAGCACTTGATATCTACTGCTTTTAAGAGGTGTCCGATCAATTAATTTTTATAAAGTTTTTCCTAACAATTATATTTTAATAAAAAGCCTTTCCAAATAAGAAATTTTTATTAAAATGTCACTTTTAATAAGCAAAAGTTGAGCCTACTGTAAGATAACAAACTTATTTAAAATGACTAAATATTGATTGGCCATGGTAAGTTATGTGAGTATAACAAAGTTAAGCTTTTAAATACGGCAGCTGTCAAGTGAGGAATGAAAAAGCACTAGTTCTTACACACAAGAAGCTGAAAATTCTATTAAATATATTAATGATGATAATAATTAAGCCAAAAAATTTTTATAACAAACTTATACTCTTACTCTGTTTTCCGGCCACTACCCTCTGCAACATGTTAACATTTTGTCCATCTAGTTGTATATTATTGCTCTTGTTGGCCATTATAAGTAGCATATTTATGGCCAGATCTTCTTTATCACTTTCTGATGTCTGAGCAATGACCACTGTGTAATCAACAACAAGACTTCCACTCCTGTTGCAAATATAAAAAAAAAAGTCATAGCTATAGTAATTTATTGTAAAATATCAACAAAGTACGTACTGGAAGAGCTGTCTTCAAGTCACTTTTTGTTGATAGTGTTTTTCAATTTTATGCATATGGCTGAATACTTATATAAAATAAAGAATTTCTTCCATGGTGTTTGTGTCTTCCTCTCATGTGTAATGGGGTGAGCTGACATGTTTGTTTTAACTTGAACTGGTTAATACAAAAAAATAAATAATTTAGTGGATGGTTTACAACAGGCCTGCACAACAAAAAATGTAAGGTGGGCCATAACACTTTAGGTAAAACTTGTGCGGGCAAAAAGAAAATAGGACAGGACCAGTGCGGACCATAAGAAAATAGGACAGGACCAGTGCGGGCCAAAAGAAAATAGGACAGGACTTATGTGAGCCAAAAGAAAATAGGACAGTTGGAAAAGCTATTAAGAAAAATAATAAGAATAAAGAGTATTTCGTTACTTCGCATGCCGCAAAGTGGGTGCTGGTGGGCTGTATGCGGCCGCGGGCCATATGTTGTGCAGGCTTGATTTACATTTTTTTTAATGGAGTGGCAGAGAAAGTAAACAGATTTATAACCATTAATATTTTTAAAAAATAGAATGAATAGCTGCAATAAATGTAAAAATGCATTTTTAGAATATTTTTAAATAATAAAATAATAGAAAAAATGTAAAAATGCTTAAGTTAAATATTGGTGAATTTTTTTTAGGATATAATTTCCATACTATCATCTAGTTTGTAGCCCCCTAGCAACACTAGCTTTTGATGTCTCAAAATCAATCAAAGGAAGTGCACTAATTAGAATTGCAGTAAGTTTTCATTGTGTAAAAGACACAAATCTTTATCCTTACTTCAGACTTTGTACAATAACATACTAGCAACACTAGCTTTTGATGTCTCAAAATCAATCAAAGGAAGTGCACTAATTAGAATTGCAGTAAGTTTTCATTGTGTAAAAGACACAAATCTTTATCCTTACTTCAGACTTTGTACAATAACATCCACGACTCTTTTCAATGTTGTTTTAAGAAGGCTTAATATCTGCAGAGTAAAAAGCAGTCCTTACTAAAGATGATAAAAAATTAAAATTAAACAATTACTAAACAGTAAAAAACTAAAACCACAGTTTTGTGGGTGTACAATACAGGAACCTGAATAGCATATCCTGCGACAGCTTTATTGGTTTTTTTTTTTTATTTAAGATCTCAAATCTGGAAATCAAACACATTAAATCATAGCTCATGAAAAGTGATTGTAAAAATACTCTTATTGCTTTATGTTCTAGATGCTGACAGGCTTTGATGAAGTCAAATTAAAATCACCTGACCAAACACATTAAATCATAGCTCATGAAAAGTGATTGTAAAAATATTCTGATTGCTTAATGTTCTAGATGC
>CAXITT010001659.1:31225-48482 GCA_964033795.1 Lymnaea stagnalis
ATGATGATGATGACTGATGATGCTATGACTTTGACAATTATAATTCAAAATGATAATTATTATTCATTGAATTAATTTAAATTCAATCAAGATTTTTCAAGAGGAATCTCAGGCTCTGCCACTATCAGTTAAATTAAATCAGTAGTATTAGTTTCAGTCAATCAGACTCAGTCACAGCCCATGGAGAAAGAAAGTCAATCAAGCAAATTAAGACTAAGACTAAACACTCATAACACTATAACTAGGCACTTTGATTAAAATTTCAAAACATTTTTAAAAATATAAAAACACTACAGCTGTATAGAGCCTGGAGAATAGATTACAAAAACACCAAGATCAACTTTCTAGCTCAAGTGGTTCAAAAGTTATGATTTTTTTAGTAGGGACCTCAAAGGCACTTTTTTTACTATGGGATTTTCCTCCACATTTCGTGACCCTCAATTTGCTTTTTTTTGAATGCCTATAACTTTATTGTAAAATGAGACAAAAATATAATATTTGCAGGGAACATAGTTAAATAAGAGTACTTCTAAATAAAGCCACAAAATATAAGTTAGTTTTTGTTAATATTCCGCAAAAATTAAAAAAAAAATCTTGATTTTTTCCTTTTAAAACATGTATAAATATGCTGACTCGTCATGTATTTGAAATTAATTAATTAATTTTGTTTAAATATTTTTTTTTAAGTTTCCCTAGAATCATAATAATAATAATATTCTTTAGATGTAAATTTCAAATTTTCTGTGGAATTGTTTAACATTTATAAGTATAAACTAATAATAAAGGGATTACTTGTTTCATTTAGTTAAAATTTACGATTACACTTTTTATTTTACCATTTTCTATATATGTATTTTAGTCCCATATCATATGAATGTCTGAATATGTCAAAAAAATAGTATGTCATTTTTTTACAAGTTAGTAATCTTGTTTCACAAATTAACATGCATTGATAGAATAAACTTTGGTGGTTTATACAAACTAAAATAAGTTCTAGTCATTTGCTTGTGGTAAGTATAAGTTTTTATGATTGTTCTTTAATATTATTAATAATATCTTAAGTAATTCTTGGACTATTGTGGCAGAAAGTGTGTTTTTTCTTTGAGAATACAAGGATTATGTAATAATTCTCTTGTGAAATATTGTGATATGTGATTAAATATAGGATATTTCAATATGAAAGGTAAGTGACTATTTTTTTGTTTACATTTTTGCTTAATCTATTCATTAAGAATCATAATATTCATTAAAATATTATTACAAATAACAAATAATGTGTCACACAAATAATGAGTTGGGCAGGAGCTAGGCCTATACTTAAAATACTATACTTTTCTAGGCCTGTATATATATTAAACATTTATATTTAATATATTAATTATAATAAAAATGAGGCTAATAATAATTCAGTTTAACCCAATACCCAAGTCAATACCCTTCAATTAAAAGCATCAAAACAAGTTAAAAAATATATTTATGTTGTTTAGATAGGTATCTGTGTTATTAAAGTGTTTGTTTTTATTTTTGAATGAGTTATTTTGGAGTAATAAGCTGGATTTCCATTGTAAATCAAGTTATTTAATTTTTTTTTTTATTATTAAAAATCGTTATCGATAATAGGTCATTTTGGGACACACGTGACAAAAATTTGGTAGGCATTTTTAGACCATTGAACTGGGTGCTAACCTCTTGAATTTTTGATATGTTGTAATTTATGCTATTATCTCCCGTCGTCTTTTTATTTAGGAAAGACACCCTTTCCATAAAAAAAATATGAATGAGTAAAATAAGCATTATTTTACCTTCAATTTTCAAAGTTAAGACCTCAAATATTTTTTAGAACAAATGTGTCTAATCATAAAACAACATGTCTACTCAAAGTTGTGTGCGGAAATAGAATGTTCTTGCTGGGCTATAATTAGCAAAAAAATCGTAAACAACGAGGGTCTCGGTAAATTAAAAAGTGGAGGTCGCCATTTTGATAACGAAATCGCGATACCCGGTTTTCGGCGATTCCCGGATCTCATCGAAGTGGCTACTATAACTTACCAACTGATCGAAATCCCATAAATGCTATTTTTCTTTCTATAGCAGGCATGATTTTTGGAATAAATGATTTTATTTTGATATGGTGACAAACTGCTTTTTAAAAAAATTATTTTATTAGTAAATTTCCCACGATAATCAGGAAGTTCAGCCCTAGCAGAGTTATCTACTATGACTTCCCACAACAAACAACATGGTAGACTAGGGGGCACAACAACAATAAAATTATATGTTTTGATTAGAGTAACTAGCCTTTAAATATATCTATCCTAATATATCCGTATATTGAATACTCTAATCAAAACATATAATTTTTTAACATATAATATATATATATATTATAATAGGGGGAAAAGTTTGAAACACTTCTGATAAAAATCTCTTTAGGCACTATCGTATTCTTTATTTTTTTAACTGTTTATTACTTGCAGTACAAAAAGTATCCCTGATGTGTTGTAAACTGAGTGTTTACTGAATTACTGACTGGAAGTAATATTAGTTTAGTACATCAGTATTTTGTCATGTAGTTATTAATAATCACTTGTCCAGCCAGTGCCTAATTAAGACCACTGACTGAAGGCACTGAAGTGAAATAAACTATATGCTCTTTTAACATACAAAAAATATTTGGAAATTTTTAGATACCGTACAAATTTTTAAGTAAATCAAATAAGATTTTTTAAGCTTCTTATAGAATATATGTCTCAAATATTATTACATTTTCTTAAAATGTCAGTTCCATTTCATATGATTACAAATTAATGTTTACTTCTCAACACAATATGATTTGAGTTTAACAAGTTGTTGCTGAAATAATTTACATAGTCTTAAAATAAATCTATTACGAACAAATATTACTTTATCTATAATTTTGTTGTTAAATATAGAGGGTCTTCAAAAATCTATAAATGGATGAAAGCCTTGTTGTTGGACAGATGAGGGATGGAGAAATTTAAATTGGGATCTGGTAAAAGGCAAATCATTTGGTAAATCCATGTAGTAGATTTGTTTCCCCTTCTTTTGAAAGATTCTGTTAGGTAGTGTCTTTCCTATTTTGCCCTATTCATGACACACAGATGTTATAAAATGAAATACAAATTTCTAAATTTAAAAATGATGCCTATCCATTCTCAATGATTCCATTAAGCAGATCACTTCCATTGCAAATGGGTTTCTGTAAACAAGCCTGGAGTAAGACAAACATTAAAATAAATACAGTTAAGTTACAACCGAACTGACCGACTATGAAAATTGTTATTCCTGGTGTAAGAGGGTCTCTTCCGGCCGCCAACATCTGAATGAGTCCAATGTAAGGATGAAGAACCAGTGCTAAATGAATCAGCTACTTCATTGATGATTTTAGTTTTCTGTAGCAGAGTTCTACCCATAGCGCCCACACCTTCAAAGTCACGTGCTCGCTCTGAAGACTCTATCAAATTCAAGGTGGATAAGTTTGCATCATGTAGCTCTTTGGTAGTGAATCCAAAGTTGTTAGCCTGCATAAAACTGGGTGGGTTGTTCTTGCTGCCGCGAGGAGGCAGGAAAGGTCTGAATGATTTAGCCAGGTCTGGGTCAATCTCATCAATCCTGAAAGTGGAAAAATAGTTTTTCCCTTTATACAATTTCTTAAAAAATATAGATGGAGATGCAAACAAAATATCTTTTGAAAATCTACTGAAAACTAAGCTGCAACCATTAAGTCTGCTGTCTCAGGTGCATTTCAATAAGCTCAAACATGGTTGATAAAATAATGAATGCTAAAAATTAAATCAAGCATGCAGCAGTCTGATTAGAAGCACTTGTTACATGTCATAACAGACTCGAGAACTGGACAATGCATACCACTCTTGAGGAAATAAATCTTCCACTGCGAGATGAGATGTCAACTGGTAAAAGGAGAAGGGACCACATTCAGAACCAGGATATAAGACAAATGGTTGGTGCCACAAAAGTCAGCTAGTAAATGGCCCTACAATGAATTAATTAATTTAGCCATCTGGTCAGAATACCTGTCAATCAGCCTGGATTACAAGCCTACAACACAGGCCCTCCGGTTTTGGGACCAGAGGAAGACCACACCATTGGCATATGGGATGTGGTAAGGACACCCTCAAAGTTAACAACATAAACCTTCAGCAGGCCTCAAACCATCTGGGATGCAGCCAACTGCACCTCCCTGCAATGCCTCCCCCTAGTAAAAATTGGACAGAACAAGAATAGGAATGAATAAACAACTCACTTATGCTTGACTGTACCACCCATCATACGCTGCCGTGCACTTGACAAGATTTCCTTATTCCTCCTGTCCAGCACGACCTCTTTAGAGGAATTCCTTATATTTCCAAAATGTTTCAAAGACTTTCCCAGTTCATTGGTGAACCTTTCATCATTGGTCACTTTGCCTGTTGATATGAACACAGATTTATTTTTAATGGTTGGCCTTAAGCGGCAAATTTGTTTTTAATTGTTATTTTAAAGTGTTTTCTTTTAAGGAATATATTTGCCGTTTTTCTTCAGTTTGTTAGCAAACAAAAGGCTGAAGTTTCCAACTGTTGGTATAGATCAGCCTGATAAAAAGGACAGCCGTTATCACAAAAGGAGGTCCTTCTATACGGTATAGCTTGTGTTTGAGTCTACAAAATGTATGCTAGTCAAGAAATTTTCATAATTTTAGGGTGTAACTTTAAAATAATGAGTGAAAATAAAAGTACCACTCTTCTTCCTAAAGTCCCCTAAAAGCCCCTTGCACACTTTCTCCTTGTAATACAATTAACTTTCATTCCCTTATTGCCTCAGAAAAAACTAACCTAGTCCAGCTGATCCTTTATTTGATGCCCCGATAAAAGTGACCCCAAGTTTATTGTTTTTCTCAGCTATAGCTGGTGGTGTAGTGAAAGCACCATTATCAATCATGGAAGGAATCTGCAAAACTGCTTTGATTTGCCTGATGGCATCTTCTCTGTTTCGTGCCACGGATGCATCTTTCCTTTTACCTTTCCTATCAGATAAAAAGTTATGCAGTGATATTTAAATCTACTATTATTATAAATTGCAAATACATTCAAAATAACAATTAAAGAACTATTTTCAGTATTCCATAACCTCTTTAACTCGTGTAGAGATAAAATGTATATAAAATATTTATAGAGATGATTTAGGATGGCACAAATAAAAAGGTGGCTTGATCAAATGCATTTCAATGGATGATGGATCTTCAAATAACATGGAAAACTTGTGAATCCCCCTTTAAAAATAAAATAATTCAGCTTCTTAAGATCTTGCTGCATGTTCTTAATTTAATTAAATTTTGAAATTAACAGCATTGTAAAAACAATGAATATCGTGTGTTTAACTTTTATAAAACATCATCTTAACTATAGGCACTTCCCTCTCTCAAGTGTCATTTATTGTACGAGATATCAATACAAAACTAATGCATTTCAATTAACTTTATGCAAGGGGCAAAAGTGCCCCAACTTGCACAGAGTTACAATCCTGCTGGTTGACAAAACTGTTTCACCTTCTCCCCTGTTGAATATCCTGGCCAGAAAACCTTTCTTTGGCTTGTTCTTCTTTTCTTCCTCTTTTTCTTTTTTTCTCCTCTCCATTTCCAATCTTTGGGTCTTTGTAGGCACTTCTCTTGTGCCCCATGAAACATCATTCAGGTTGCAGATTGAAAAAATGACCAGCAGCAAATACCCAGAGGGGATCGTCAGTAAGTAGAGGACACCATGTATCAGGCACCAGATTTCCTATTTTAAAAAATTATTACATTCTGTTTGTGATGGTAAATAAATATATATTAAAACGTAATGAAGTCATTACAAAGAATTTGAATTAACTGCCTTAAAAATAAAACTTAGCATGCCCTTAAAAATGAACTTTATTTTAACAGGGGCCAATTTTAATTAAATCCTTCTCAAAATATATTCTAAATAGTCATATCTAGAAATTTAAAAATAGTTATAATGTCGGAAAAGAACATATATACGGTACCTTAGGATGACAGATGCCAGCAATAATGAAAATTCCAGAGAGAAGAACAATCACAATAACACTAGGATGGGATATGTTCTCCTTTTGCAGCTGTCTGAATGGTACCCACAAATACTACCATCATAATAAATGTGTAGATGATGCTGAGGATTGCTGCAAATATTAGTTGAAGCCTTGTCGTGAGCCAGAAACAGGAGACTGTAAATGCCATGGCAGGTATGGTGGCAAACAAATAGCTTTCTATTAATGTCATCTTGAATACTAACTTCACTGCACCTGGGAGATAATTTTTATAAAATTTTATAAAAATAATCTGAGATTTTTTGGGTGAGGAAGTTTTAGATTTCAATGTCAAGATAAATTTTTTAACATTATTTTTATATGCATTTTCTTTCCTTAAAATTATGTTGCGATAAAATGACATACATTCCTTAAGCAGTATCACACTGTATAGATTAAGTTAGAAAAAATCATTAAAAACATATTCAGAATTCAAGAATGTCTTATTGAAGTATGAATGTGAAAACTTTAGGAGGGCCAAAGTCAATGACCACAGTTTTGGGATGGCTGATGTAATTATATTTACCAGCAATCATCATGAGGATGGTCCCAGGTCCTAGAATTGTCCTTAGCATCAACAGCCACTGAAACAAAATGTACAAAATGCTCATAATGGGGTTCTTCTTTGTTGTCATTGAGGCGCTCCCCAGAAAATCCAGAATGTTAGCGATGGTGGAGGGCATCCAGCGACAACGCTGGTTGAAGAATTCAAAGAACCCTTCAGGCGAAAAGGTCCAGGCATCTGCAGCATATTCAATTCTGTAGCCTTGCTGAAGAAGAAGTGTACACAGCCACCTATCTTCACCTGTGGTACCAGAATTTTTAACTTTCAAACTTGCTTTCCTTTCTCTAGTTGTTAAATAAATAAATCAAAGCGGATTGGTCACTTTATTTCTATGGTTATAAGCCAATATAGAAAAGTTTAATTTTGCACTGTCTCAGCTTAAAATTTGTTGCTGTTTTTTCATTGCTATTGAGATGATACTGATGGTAAATTGATTGGTAATTTTTAATTTGTGTTATTTATGTTGTATAATTATAAAGGATAATTTTAGATGTAATATAAGATTTCATACACATATATTAAAGTAATTTTTTCAATGTTTAAATAAATGCATAAAACTTTAAAACTAACTGCCATCAAATCTAAATTATATTCAGTTTTTAATGATCAAGCAAATAGGATGCCAAAAATTATGTAATACAGATGATAATTTTTTGGATAAAATGACATATAATGTAGTTAACAAATGAAAAAAAAAAACATTTGCATTTTATAATAAGTGTAGTATCTGTAAAGCTCAATAAGAAGAAAAGACACACTCAGTGAGTCTAACATTAAGGACAAGCAGACAACCTACCCTGATCAAACTGTAAATGGTGACTTGGCTCAGTTGGTTCAGTTGTGTATTTTTTCATAACATTTGTGTCCATTAGGGCTGCGGCACGAAACAAACTGGAAGACATATGAAAAAAAACAAATTAGTGTTGTGAAACAACATTGTCTTTCTTGTGTATTTGAATGGTGAGCCCGTAATCCTATAAAATTTTTATCCCTTTATATAAATAATGAAGTTTGTTTTTACAATATCAGGTAGTAAAGTTGTTTGCTTAAAATCAATTCAGAGGGATGTTGATTTCCATTAGCCTCTCATCTACATGATGGGAGAGCGGTTCCTGAGCATCTGCCTTTTTTTTTCTCTTTCAACACAGAAACAGGAGACTGTAAATGCCATGGCAGGTATGGTGGCAAACAAATAGCTTTCTATTAATGTCATCTTGAATACTAGCTTCACTGCACCTGGGAGATAATTTTTATAAAATTTTATAAAAATAAAAATAATCTGAGATTTTTTGGGTGAGGAAGTTTTAGATTTCAAAGTCAAGATAAATTTTTTAACATTATTTTTATATGAATTTTCTTTCCTTAAAATTATGTTGCGATAAAATGACATACATTCCTTAAGCAGTATCACACTGTATAGATTAAGTTAGAAAAAACCATTAAAAATATATTCAGAATTCAAGAATGTCTTATTGAAGTATGAATGTGAAAACTTTAGGAGGGCCAAAGTCAATGACCACAGTTTTGGGATGGCTGATGTAATTATATTTACCAGCAATCATCATGAGGATGGTCCCAGGTCCTAGCATTGTCATTAGCATCAACAGCCACTGAAACAAAATGTACAAAATGCTCATATTGGGGTTCTTCTTTGTTGTCATTGAGGTGCTCCCCAGCAAATCCAGAATGTTGGCGATGGTGGAGGGCATCCAGCGACAACGCTGGTTGAAGAATTCAAAAAACCCTTCAGGCGCAAAGGTCCAGGCATCTGCAGCATATTCAATTCTGTAGCCTTGCTGAAGAAGAAGTATGCACAGCCACCTATCTTCACCTGTGGTACCAGAATTTTTAACTTTTAAACTTGCTTTCCTTTCTCTAGTTGTTAAATAAATAAATCAAAGCGGATTGGTCACTTTATTTCTATGGTTATAAGCCAATATAGAAAAGTTTAATTTTGCACTGTCTCAGCTTAAAATTTGTTGCTGTTTTTTCATTGCTATCAAGATGATACTGATGGTAAATTGATTGGTAATTTTTAATTTGTGTGACTTATGTTGTATAATTATAAAGAATAATTTTAGATGTAATATAAGATTTCATACATATATATTAAAGTAATTTTTTCAATGTTTAAATAAATGCATAAAACTTTAAAACTAACTGCCATCAACTCTAAATAATATTCAGTTTTTAATGATCAAGCAAATAGGATGCCAAAAATTATGTAATACAGATGATAATTTTTGGATAAAATGACATATAATGTAGTTAACAAATGAAAAAAAATCACATTTGCATTTTATAATAAGTGTAGTATCTGTAAAGCTCAAGAAGAGGAAAAGACACACTCAGTGAGTCTAACATTAAGGACAAGCAGACAACCTACCCTGATCAAACTGTAAATGGTCACTTGGCTCAGTTGGTTCAGGTGTGTATTTTTTCATAACATTTGTGTCCATAAGGGCTGCAGCACGAAACAAACTGGAAGACGTATGAAAAAAAACAAATTAGTGTTGTGAAACAACATTGTCTTTCTTGTGTAGTTGAATGGTGAGCCCGTAATCCTATAAAATTTGTATCCCTTTATATAAATAATGAAGTTTGTTTTTACAATATCAGGTAGTAAAGTTGTTTGCTTAAAATCACTTCAGAGGGATGTTGATTTCCATTAGCCTCTCATCTACATGATGGGAGAGCGGTTCCTGAGCATCTGCCTTTTTTTTTCTCTTTCAACGAGTACTTGTAAATATGAGGACCATGCTTTTAAAAATGTTTATCTTTTTTTGGTGCTTCACTTCCTTCCCTTTACACACTATTTTTTTTTCTTCTAGAGAGACGCATCATCATAAATAATATATTTTAAAAATAGTTTCAGCAAGAAATTAAATTATGTTTAGCACATTAACAAAAACACTAAGTTACAGTCCCATACCTGAAACAACCAGGACTACACAGAACACACCCAAACACATGTTCAGCAGCTTTCTGGAGCCAGTGACCAATGGCATACTCAAACTTCTGATACCATATCATAGGACCTTAGAAGAGATAAATGCAAACAGAATGAGGGAAAATAAATATGTCCAATGCTGGTTAGAAGAAGCTAAACAGAAAGATGCAGCGTTGTCTTTTATCAACGAAGATTATATGGCTTTAGGCTTATGAGAGCAATGATGAATAAAAATAAATGAATGTATTAAAATTAATGTTTTTGCCAATACTCACCATTTCCAATTGGATGGATTCTGCCACAGGCTGCACCGACATTTTCATCTCTCATTCTATCAAGCAGGATTTTTACAGAACCTGGTGAGAAATCTGTGTCACCATCCAATGCCAGCAGGAAAGTGTTTTGAGACTGCCGAAGAAAAGAGTGGTAGAGTGTTTCAATATATTATGGACAAGAGACCTGAAACTGAGGACCACATATTTTTTTGTTTCTGTTTACATTTTCTTATATTAGATGGAGGTTTACACTTTCAATATGGCATTAATAACTCATTAATAACTCATTAGCTTTAAATTTTAATAAATGAATAAATGATGAATTTTGATTAGGCACAAGTATAATAGTAGGCAGGGCATTTCTTGTATAAAAGATGATGACTACAACTTTTTTCCCTTAATAGCCCCAACTCCCCCCCCTCCCCTTTTCAAGTTATTCTATGCAATAGGCATTAGTTAAATTTGAATGCTTAAAAACAGATTGTCCACCTTAGCAGAGGCACTCTCTCCCAAAAGGTAGTTTATTTCTTGGATGTTTAGACCAAAACCTCCTCTCAGAGCATCAATGGTTTTCATTTTTTCAAGCACTTCATTTTTACAGGCCATGATATGACGATATCCCAGTAGGTAATACATATACATCACCTAGAAAAAACAGCAACATAATTAAATGTAACATATTGAAGACAGAAATGTTATTTAAAATCCAAATTTAAAGATAGAATTACTGACTAATTTTTAAAAAAAAATACTATTAGTTACCTCAAAAGCTTTTAAAAAATAAATTTGTTGGAAACATATTTCCCAACAAAATTATTAATTTAACAATTAATATAGAATTTCTAGATAAGAGATACTCAAATAAATACTATGTTAAAATGCTAGGAACAAAGCAAAATTTTAACGTCATTATCAGCTCTTCAAAGGTTGGTTCATAATCAATTTCTCCAAAATTGAAACCAATGTCATTTTTCAAAAAATACTTTTAGGTAAAAATATCATGTATATGATGGTGCTGATGAACAAAGAAAACAATTATGTCTGCTTCATTGGGATAGCAGTACGTAAGCTCAATCTCATATCTTATGTCAGCCAGTTGCAGAAATCAAATTAAATTTAATTACATTCCAATCATAAATCAACAAATTTCATTAGTTTATCATTTACCTGAGACCATCTTTTTCTGTTTCTGATTTTGGACATGTCCTTCATGTGAACAAAGAGCAGATTTTCTCCTGGCATCTGCCAGATAAGCTGTCCACCATAAGGTGTGGGGACTGGTGGGTGGATGAACTTTCATTGGCTTACCATGGACTGAAATAAAAATATAAAAATGTTAAGAAGTTTGGGAGAGTTTCAATGGGAAAAAAAAAATTAAAATAGGTTCAGTCGATTCAATGACGGGTTGTTTTTTTTCAAGACTATGTAAAACGGATTTTTCTTTTCCAAAAACAAAAAAGGTCATGGGGGGTGGGGAGTCCATTGATGTGAGCGTCTTGACTTTTAAATAATATTGGTGATTTTATAGAATGTAAACACATCACGCCCACAGGGTGGGCCTCTTTTAAAAGATTCACTACAAGCTCTCTGACCTGCAGGCCACATCCATACAGCTGACCAGATCCTTGACCCAACGGTTGGGCACACGTTCATTATTGTCATCCAACTCCATGGCGTCATCAAAGAAAATGTGAGCTGAAATAATAGGCAGAACATTTATAGAATGTTTTTGGAAGATTGTTTAGACTTGTAAATTGAGTTAAGGACACATAACAGATTTTGGAAGATTGTTTAGACTTGTAAATTGAGTTAATGACACCTAACATATTTTGGAAGATTGTTTACACTTGTAAGTTGAGTTAATGACACCTAACAGATTTTGGAAGATTGTTTAGACTTGTAAATTGAGTTAAGGACACCTAACAGATTTTGGAAGATTGTTTAGACTTGTAAATTGAGTTAATGACACCTAACAGATTTTGGAAGATTGTTTAGACTTGTAAGTTGAGTTAAGGACACCTAACAGATTTTGGAAGATTGTTTAGACTTGTAAATTGAGTTAATGACACCTAACAGATTTTGGAAGATTGTTTAGACTTGTAAGTTGAGTTAATGACACCTAACAGATTTTGGAAGATTGTTTAGACTTGTAAATTGAGTTAAGGACACCTAACAGATTTTGGAAGATTGTTTAGACTTGTAAATTGAGTTAATGACACCTAACAGATTTTGGAAGATTGTTTAGACTTGTAAGTTGAGTTAAGGACACCTAACAGATTTTGGAAGATTGTTTAGACTTGTAAATTGAGTTAATGACACCTAACAGATTTTGGAAGATTGTTTAGACTTGTAAGTTGAGTTAATGACACCTAACAGATTTTGGAAGATTGTTTAGACTTGTAAATTGAGTTAAGGACACCTAACAGATTTTGGAAGATTGTTTAGACTTGTAAATTGAGTTAATGACACCTAACAGATTTTGGAAGATTGTTTAGACTTGTAAATTGAGTTAATGACACCTAACAGATTTTGGAAGATTGTTTAGACTTGTAAATTGAGTTAATGACATCTAACAGATTTTTTCTGTTTTTTTTTTTTTAAAATGATGAAGTCAGCAAATGCTTAAAAGGGAATTAAATTTATTTAATTTCTTGTAAATAAATGCCGTTTTATGCAGGGAGCCAACCCTACATACATAATGTAATAATATGACTTGTTTGTGTTGTTGATTGAGTTAGGAGAGCAGCACATCTAACTAGCTTTTTATTTCATTTGGCAGCTGTATTACGTCTAAAAAAAAAACTCATCTCCTTTTTTTATGTGGCACACAACATAGCTATAATTAACACTCATGTACCCAAATGGCACACAACATAGCTATAATTAACACTCATGTACCCAAATGGCACACAACATAGCTATAATTAACACTCATGTACCCAAATGGCACACAACATAGCTATAATTAACACTCATGTACCCAAATGGCACACAACATAGCTATAATTAACACTCATGTACCCAAATGGCACACAACATAGCTATAATTAACACTCATGTACCCAAATGGCACACAACATAGCTATAATTAACACTCATGTACCCAAATGGCACACAACATAGCTATAATTAACACTCATGTACCCAAATGGCACACAACATAGCTATAATTAACACTCATGTACCCAAATGGCACACAACATAGCTATAATTAACACTCATGTACCCAAATGGCACACAACATAGCTATAATTAACACTCATGTACCCAAATGGCACACAACATAGCTATAATTAACACTCATGTACCCAAATGGCACACAACATAGCTATAATTAACACTCATGTACCCAAATGGCACACAACATAGCTATAATTAACACTCATGTACCCAAATGGCACACAACATAGCTATAATTAACACTCATGTACCCAAATGGCACACAACATAGCTATAATTAACACTCATGTACCCAAATGGCACACAACATAGCTATAATTAACACTCATGTACCCAAATGGCACACAACATAGCTATAATTAACACTCATGTACCCAAATGGCACACAACAGAACAATAATTAACTGTTATATGCCCAAATGGCACATGAAGGCACTATAATTAACTTGTATATGTCCAAATGGCATACAAAGGAGCTGCAATTAAATTTCAAATGCCCAAAGTCTGAGGTATTTATTGCCGTCCATCCCAACAAACACATCTCTCACCCCACGGAAACCAGGTCCCTTATAATCAGAGCCAAATGCTCACTAAACACTGACTTCACCTCTTACAACCCCATAAGCAATTACATCTGGAACAATAATAAATACTTCACTGTGCCTGTGTAACACAGTCCAATATAAACAATTTCCCCACGCAAAATCATCTCTTGGAACCACCTGGACAATACCGCCGTAAACTCGATTTCAATCGAAAGCTTCAAAACTGCCCTAACATCAGCTAGCAGCCCTTAAAATACCAGCATCACATCCCCAACAGTTGCACATATGCCAGTGCAATGATTCAGCAACATACCCTACCAGAACCAGAAATAACATTAATAACAATAAAGGTTATTTTTGATGTAATACATTTTTCAGTGAAATTCCTAATATTTAATCCTCCATATTTAAGGCTGGACTGGTTCTTGATAAACAGAGACAAACATTTATTTTAGTTAAGCACAAGCCTATTACCTTCAAAATTGTAGAAGTCGGGATCGTATCCACCTTTGATTCTTTGGTTGGCCATCCTTCTGATATACTGATCTCTTGTCCAGTCTGATATACTGATCTCTTGTCCAGTCTGAGATTTAAACAAATTAATATTATCATCACAAGGTTAATTTAATATCTTCCTGATAGTTTTTTTCCTAGAATGCTTATTCTGAAAAAAAATAATTAAAGATTAATGTACCTTACTTTATCCCTCTGAATACAGTGCATACCCCCCATAACTTTAAATGTTTAACATTTAAATTACTCTAGTTTAAAAATTATTTTAATCATCCTCTTTATCCCATTACTGAAAAGGACAAGGTGCAATGCAAGGAAAACACAATTCTATTTGTGTGGATCGATAAAAGAATCTCAACTTGTCTTTAATAACTTATTAGGAACTCAACCTCAGCATTCTAATATTAAATTGTATTTTCTTAAATCTTTGATTCTTATTTGATTTAATGTACTTTTGTATTTCCTTGAATCTTGGTTCTTATTTGAGTCAATGTTCTGTACCCATGAGCCATAATTAAAACAAAAATAAATTGTTTAACACTCAAGTAGGTACATAGCACTAAACAAACCTGTGCAATGACTTCGGCAGTTGGACCATCTCTGTCTTTGTCTCATGCCACATCGTGGCACAGGCAAACAGCATGGGGACCGTTGGCTCTTCATCTCTGGGGGTTTCAGTAGTCCCAGATTCTATGGTTTCATCACTGACAAGCTCTTCATCACTGCCAGTGCCTTCCTCAAAATCTACATCTTCTCCACTATCAGTTCTCCTTCTCTTCTTGATTCTGCGTAGCTGTAAAAAGCATCGTTGGGATTTCAGGATTAAAGTCATGCAAACTTTAGAACATTATATTAGAACAGGTTATATACGTCTTACTTATTATTTTTAGCATTTCTACATCTATATAACCGTGCTTGCTATCTTGGCCCAGTGCTAGACATCCTGCATTGTAGGGAGGCAACATCTGACTTTTTCTTATGTGAATAATTATTTCCATATATATTTTTTTTATGTCCCTGCTTCAATAAACTCTTAATTTCAATAAGACAACTATTTGAGTGTTAAAATCTCAACCTCCAAAACCAGCTTAGACTGGTATAAAAATGGAACATCTTTGCCATGCTCCCTTTGCACAATGTTTTGAGCAAATAGATTTTAAAATAAAGAACTTTAGTTTAGAATACAAAAGTTGCAAGCTAGCCTTCATACTTTTATTTAAAAAGTCTCCCTCATAGACATCAATAACTTTGGGAAGATAAAACAAAATACATTTTATTTAAGTGCCAAGAAGTGTGAAACGCAAGCCAATGAGAGGCTAAAATGAGCTTTGTAACAAATGGGGATTAGTGTTGTTTTTTCAGCAGACACAATCTGTAATTTGAATAGTACATTTGTTAAAAAAAAAAATCAGCTTGGAGCTATAACAATGTTCACCTTGTAGTTCTTGGCTTCAACTTCTCCATCATCATTAATCTTTAGAATCTGGTCCACTTTGCATGGATGCCTTCTTCGATTCAACAGAATTGACTCAACTGTTAGGACCCCACAGTAAACAGGATTTATAAATATCCTGAAATTTTAAAAATTATATCTTGTATTATCTATTCTAGGATTCAACAATGCTCAAAGCAGATTTGATCTTCTCTATATCCAGCTATATCAAAATTTTGTCAATAAATAAATTAAGTATTAAGTACGTAATTTTTGAAAAACAAAAAATGCTTACATAACAAATTATTAAAAATTATACTATACAGTCATAAAAATAATTAGCATTTTAAATTAGATAATATTTACTTGTTTAAAATCTTGTTTTCAAGACTGGATTCCAGTTACCTTTCCATGTTGGCTGTTCTATCCACCTGAGGTCTCCAAATATGGTGGGTTAAGATCATCAAAGAAACCCACTATCCAATGCCAAATATTATATGATACCAGTTCCCTGAAATTTCAATGAGGCTGCCTATGTTTTCACATGCTGTTGGAGTATTAGTTACACTTGTCAAAAAATGGTAATTACATTCCAGAACAAATACCACGACTGCTGCGGGGCTGGCCAAAAGTAATGGAACACTGAGGGAGGGAATTTGCATCTGGAACATGCAGGCTCCAAATGAAGTGTAGAAGGCCACAAAAGCTGCAATAAAATATCACCAAAAAAAAAAATTAACATCAATAGAATTACTGTTCTCCACACCCAGAATAAATTTAGACATACAGCAGATGTAAAAAAAAATGAAATAACATTGTTTTTGTCGCAGTATTTTCTGACACTTCTGAAGCTGTTTTCCTCTTCTGTATAATAGGATGACAAAGCATGCATTTGTTAATAAATAATTTTATTAATTTCTATAAACAAAAATTAGGTGATCAAGCAATTTTAAACAAGGGATGTGTATGTTGTTTTATCATTGAAAAAAAATTACAACCATCCCTGTTTTTTAAAATTAAGTTATTAGTTATAACTGATATTTCATAGCAGTATGATATAGTTAGTAGATAAGTTTTAAATTCATACCTGAAAGTGTGAGTGTTATGATGATTGATACAGATCTCAGCTGATCATTTGCAACATGCATCTTCTGTAGGGCTGATATGTAATCAAGGGTCACATCTGTGTTGAGTTGGTAGCCCTAGGGAATTATCTTTAAATGTTAGTAGCCATAGAGATGATTCTTTCATTGTCAAGTTCAAGGTTTTAAAACTGCTGAGATATTTTGAGTCAAGGATTATCAAATGTTTGCGTTGAGTTGTGTTAAAATAATTAATCAGATCATGTCAGCTCTGTTAAACTAAGGGGGTGGGAGAATTTATTCAGCTGTGAGTGAAGATAATTGGTGGAAAATTGGGTGGCAATAAAGAACCTCGGTGTGTGGATACAGTGAGAGCAGATGTGTTCTTGGGGAGATTTAACTCATGATAGAAAGATATAACTAGACCAGTGCTGTGGAAATTTATGCTGAAGTCAGTTGACTAGGAAAAACACCTGATTTTTTACATAGACAGGACATATAGGGTAAATAAAACAGATATATTACGGTATGCAACCTGGAATTGGGTTCTTTCGCAACACACTTCTGAATGTCATTCTTCATATAAGAACAGACACAAGTATGTAACATTATT
>CAXITT010001660.1:0-42346 GCA_964033795.1 Lymnaea stagnalis
AATATTGTCTTGTTCGCTGTTTATTTTGTTTGTGTTCAATGTATCGAAACCAAATCATAAACATTTGTTCTCGGATCCAAACTAACAGAAAAAAAAAAAAAAAAAAAAATGCCAGAAAATATATCTACACATTTGCAAGGTTTTTGGAATACATTTCGTCAAGCTTAGATGGTGGCTCATCAACGAGTAGAAAACGACTGATTCAATCATCTCCTGCCTTGTTGCTACAACCTTAGTAATTTAAGTTTCTAAAGGAAATCCAAGAAATATATTTCCACAGATGAAGACACATTTTTTTATTTTTTTTTTGGGGCGGGGGGTATTCTTTTGCACCAATTATGACTTTCAACAAGTTTTGCGGCGTCGCTGTTTCTTTCAACGTTGCATGGACCGTGTTTCGTTCTCTTTGGTGCATAATGCAATAACAACAAGGGACGTTACTCCGCTTTGCTGCCTCCAGGGAAATACTTAGGGGAGGCACAGTATTATTTTCTCAAGGTTCATCTGTAAGAGGGGTTGAAAACAAAACGCACGCTTTTGGGTTGGCGGACTGGCTTTAAGAATTCGAAAACACCAAGGGAATTCACTCGGGCTATGCTACTGAGGGGTAACTTGAGGGCAGGGAAAGGTATTATTTTTACAAGGTTTTCCAAGGGCGAATTTACGGTGGAAGATATTTTACTAAGTCCAGCTTCAAATGATCACAGTTGGAGCAATAACCTTTATTGTCTGTATTGAATTGTTGGTATATGTCAAACTAATAATATCCAGTCTAGAATTTTCCAGAAAATTCGATATTTTTCAAAAGCTACATCTATGGCATTTTTAAGTAGATTTAATGTGGCCAATTTTACATTTTAACTCTATTATGTGATTATTGAAATTTTAGTTCTATTTATTTCTATACTGCGCCGGAGTTTACTGTTCTCTCAGTACCACTGAAGAATTTTTTGATACGGGATATCAAATGGTTTGGGATCTTATCATAATCTTTATCCTAACGGGATCAGGATCCCACCAGAAAACGGGATGCCAACGGGATTGGGGTCCTTACCTTGAATGGATCGACCGGGATCGGGATGACACCGGAAACGGGACTGCGCTGAGATCTGTATGAGAATGGGATTGGGGTCCCATTGGGATAGGGGGTCACACCATTATGTGGTCCTCATGCATCCCCGATTCATGCAGGGTATATAGGCTAGTAAAGAAATAAATGTTGCCCGAGGTGGAACACGCCTTTCGCACAACTCCCTACAAAACTACATTTCTTGTAATCTTCTATACCTCTGTTCAATTTTCGACGATATTGAGTGAATTTTTCTCTGCCACCAGATAATATATAAAAAATTTTTCCCCCCCCCCCCCCCCATTATAGTCCATCTCAACGTTTCTTCAATACGATTTTCAACATGAATTTTCATTCTCTCGATACCTTATTGTTTTTCTTAACAACATAACAATTGTGCTTTCCTAAGTGTAATGTCTAGATATGTTTGTAACATAATAAAGTAGGGGAAAACTGGTTCACGCTAACATGTGTCCCATAATTTCAGTTCTTAAAACTGAAAATGGTACTCCTTAGTTTTCAGATGTGGAATATAACTGCTTAAAATAAAATATATAGATTTTGTCTTGTAATGCCCAGCGACTATTTTACAATTTCCCCTTCCCTTACTCAACATGTTTTATGTTAAAATACCGAGTGAAGAAAAGCTCTCAAGCAGCGAGCGTCATGCGTCATGGATGAACTCAGATGAAAAGTTTAATTTTTTTCTTTCCTGGAAGGGAAATGTTATATTTGGGTAATAATGGCCTATTCCCCAGACGTGACAACAGGCGATGATGATGTTGATGAATAAGGGGGAGAGTCTGAAATCAGGTTAGCAAAATGTAAAATGAGTAAAACGAAGTAGGGTTAAACCTGATAAAAGGAACGCAACAAAACCACGAAAGTGTCGACAGAAAGCCTTCTTCAGCGAACAAAGAGCAGAAAAAACGATATCAAAATAAAAATAAAAAATAGCACTTAGCTTAGAAGTAGTATCCGTGGGCAGCAAAAGAATTGTGCTTTTTGGGACTGTCTGATTGGGTAGGAATGACACTGCATTTATATATTTGTAAAAAAATAATAATTTACGAATCAAATTAAACTAAGCATAGATTTCATTTTTTTTCCTAAGCATTGTTTTTTAACATAGTGGATCGTTTCAAATAATTTAAATAGTAAAATTACTTGCAAACATTTGTTAATAAAACACTTTTACAAAATACGAAATCGTTACAAATGAATGAACGTATTTAAAATTTAAATTTTAAACGTTTCTTTATTTAAGCTATTAAAATAAAATTTTATTTGTCTACCATTTAATCAAAATCAATAAGGACAAAAAAAGACACATTATCATAACAAAATAAATAAACATATTTTAATATATTACATTTTTTCATCACTTCTTTTTTATGAAATATTTTAAGTATTTTCATAAATATCATTTGAAACTTTGGCATGACGTAAAATAATATAGACACATGAACATGGCAATCTCTATTTATGTTACACGTCTTATTTATTTTAACTCTTCATAAGACCAAAAAATATATTTTACATTCACTGTCAAGACCCGAGCTATTGCTCTTTAATTGCCCCAGCTAGTACAGGCCGAATCAAATTAATACATCTTATAAATCGCATCTATGTCGCTATTTCTTTTGTTTTTGTACGTTGTGTCAATGCCAGGACATTACAGTCATACATAAAATTGAGCTAAAAGTAAAAAAAAAATGCAGAAAATATATCTACACAGTTGCAGGCGCTTTGGGATACACAATTTTAGCTCGGATTGTGGTTAACATATAAATAGGAAAAACGCCCGATACATTCATCCCCTGCTTTTTTGTTACAACCTACGTAATTAATGTTTCGGTAGCTTTTCCAAGGAAAATATTTCCGTAAATTAAGACAGATTTTAAAAAAATTTTTTTTTTTTTTTTTTGCGGCGGGTGGTATTCTATGGTACTCAGTGTTACTGGTAACAAGTCATGCGACGTCAAAGTTTCCATGTTGTATGGACCATTTGATCGTCTGTGTTGTGCACGCGTTGCTTAATGTAGAGATGGGAATATTAAGTTTCCATTTTTTAAAAAAAATCAACAACAATCAACAGGATTTGTATTTCACTGAGATTACACTAAATGATTTATTCTTTAGATGTTCAGATAGATGCTAAGAAAAGGTTAACAATTTAATAGACCAATCTGAGGTGAAAAATAATAGAGGACACAATAACAGTTGTCAAGGGCATGAGAATCACTGTTGTGATGGGAAGATCACTGTTATCATGTTTTGTACGGAAAAGATTTTTAGTTTAGTTATTTCGTGTGTAGCTGTATCTATTGTGTGAGAGTGTTGTGATGTATTTGGGTAAGCGGAAATGACGCGTTAGTTTTTGTTGTTGTTAAAGTGCATAGATGGCCGTTGTGTGATATGCACGGTGTGGGATGTTTTTATGTGTAGATGATTCGGCTGGATATATATTTTTTAATTAGAATGTTGATTAGCTTACGAGTTGCATTGTTGGTGTACATTGATCCGTCAGGTTTTGACGAGGCATAATAAACTTATAGCATTTAACTCATATCCAGATTTTCAGTTTTTGCTGTGTTGATGTCGGTTGGTCTGTGTGAAGAAGTAAGATACTAGGATGTCCCAAGGGTGAACGTCTAGCTTGGAAGGGGGAATGAGCACAGGACACTAAGATCTACAGTTTGACACACTTATTGAACAATTTTAATGTGACAAAAAATAAAAATCGGAATGTGATGCTAAGGAGGATTTCGCGCTGATGAGAAATAAAAAGGATTGGAATTGATCTAGAATATCATTAACATGTAACTTCATAAACCAACTATACATTGTCGTAAGTTTACACATCATTATTGAGAAGATATGCATGTCTTAATGGAATTATATGGAATTATATAAATCAAGATACAAACACTCTAAAGAATAAATAAATTTACAACACATACGATAATGCTAAAGTATTGCATTTACAGTCAAAACGCACACGTATGTTAAGATTCAGCAAAAAATTTCTGACGCACTGTTTCAATGCAGATAAAAAACATTTTAATGACTAATTTTTTTTTAAAGGACACAAACCTAAAAAAAACGTGCAAAATATGTTGTCAGGGATAGCAATTCTTTCATTTATATTGTTGACTCAAACTATCTTCATCTTATATCACAAATTTTATATTTTAAAATACAGACCCTATCTTAAAGTAATGACCATTTAAGCAACACTTAAATTATTTATACAGTCATAATTAATAGTGGTGGAAATAAGTAAAAAAAAATTGAAAGTTGTCCTCGGCTAAAAATGTTTTAGCCTGTACATTAGTTTGTAAAATTGTTTGATTTTATTAATTAAAAAAATTACAATTAAAATACATAGTTTTAGAGCTGGAATGAAACAATTGAATAACTTTGCTTAAAAAAAGACAAATAAACAGGTGCTAGGTTTTGTTTTCTTTCAATAATAAAAAAAAATAGTATACATTTTAAAAATTATTTTTAAATATTATATAACATTTTTTTTCTTCCACTGGTATAATTGAGAAGTAAAATTTAATTATGTTCCAAACTGTGATTTTACTTATTATGAAACTGAATCAATCTTATCCAAACCTATGGATTCATATTCGTTTGTTGCAGTCGTGTCTTCATCATAGACATTGCCAGACTGTACATTGGATTGTTTCAAAGACCCATCCTCATCTGTTCTATATTTCTTTGCTGTATTTTGATAGTGAACTGAAATGTAATAGCAATCTCAAGTTGATGCTCATTTAAAAAAATAAAAATAAAAATAATTTGTTAAACATAGCCTCAAGCAAAATAATTTAATTAATTAAAATAGTATTTAGGTAAATATATTGCTTGAATCAAACTATGCATCTGTTTCCGTTTGTTTCCAAATTTTTGGATTCGGAAAACTCAAACCGTTTTTCCTGTCTTAGTTATTGCTTACCTCCGGCAATAGTTGTATTACTATACAACACACTCCAAATTTTAAAAAAAACTCATAAATCGTATATCAAAAATTTAATATGTATTTGTTGGTAAACAATGAAAGTTTAACCATTGTTTTCCACATCAAGTTTGTCGATATGTCAGGGAGAAATAACCAGCAGTTTGTATCAAGAAGAAGAAACCACTTGTTATAAAAAAAATTCAAAACCCATTAATAAGCGCGTTTCAATTTATATAATTATTTTAAAATCTTGAATTTTCGCACAATTTGGAATCTAAGAGACCGATTGTAATTTAAATTATTTTCCTAACAAAAATGCAGCTATGGGCTTTTTAACTAACAAAAACATAGCTATGGCTTTATAACTAACAAAAACATAGCTATGGGCTTTTAAACTAACAAAAACAAAGCTTTGGGCTTTTTAACTAACACAAACATAGCTATGGGCTTTTTAACTAACAAAAACAAAGCTATGGGCTTTTAACTAACAAAAACATAGCTATGGGCTTTTTAACTAACAAAAACAAAGCTATGGGCTTTTTAACTAACAAAAACATAGCTATGGGCTTTTTAACTATCAAAAACTTAGCTATGGGCTTTTTAACTAACAAAAACAAAGCTATGGGCTTTTTAACTAACAAAAACATAGCTATGGGCTTTTTAACTATCAAAAACTTAGCTATGGGCTTTTTAACTAACAAAAACAAAGCTATGGGCTTTTTAACTAATAGAAACTGATCGCTGACTAAAACAAAACAAAATAAATAAAATCTACCTTGCTATAAATAAACAAGGTATGGAAAAAATTAGGTAATTATCATATCAAAAACAGAAGGATAGGGAACTATTTTTTTTAAAGCAAGATGGCTGTGGTCTCGCTTTTTCTGTGCTAATTTTTTTTTCCATACATTTGTATAAAATAAGATCTAAATCTTAGAAAATATTTACACGAATATAAAATCTCTATTTCCACCATTTTACTCCATTAAGATTATTTATGTGACAACGTATAAATTATACATCCAATATGCTGCTAATTATTTTGATGTTAAAAAAATAATAAACACGCCCTTTAGTGTTCTTCATAGACATCATTTACAACATGTTTATTTGTACCATTAAAACAATAACAATCGAATACTATTTTGATATAACTATTTGGGCTGAAAATTGTGAATTATATTTAAACTTGTATGCTCCTCTTATTTTTTCCATATGTGGATACTAGAGCACTTCTTTGAAACAGAAATATGTTTAAAACTTTAACGGGGTAAGCAAAATAAGTAAAACATCGTTTACCGGTAGCCTCGGGAATTTCGTATTGGCGGCTGTATTCTTTTCCATGTGTAACGGTGTCATAGTTGACTATGTCACGTTTTATCTCTGTTGTGGGCTGTTTTCTTTCACGTATAAAGATCAGGATGAGGAGAGCAATTATGATGGCACAGGCAACACCAAGTCCAATGCCAAGGCCGATAACTGTAGTTTTTGATGGATCTTCCTGTCCCTTTGTTATAGCTTAAAAAAGGGAAGAAAAAAATCGTTTTCATTAAGTAGTATACATATGTATCTTCTTTAAAAGCGAATTACTTGGTTGTAATATTGCAACAACGGTAAGATAATCCAAAAATATAATGTAAATTTGTAGGTGCATTTTTCATTTTAACATATGGAATACTTCATTTAATATAAATGTTTATAGAATATTTAGGTCTTTGTTGAAATTTATCAAATTTTGTGTACTTACAACTCACATTTTGCTTTGTCCTTCCCCCCCCCCCCAAGAATGCTAGATTTAAAATTACTTGAAAAAAAATCTTATGTTGAGCCAAACATACAAATAAATGGTACAAGGATGTTTTTGGTAAACAGGATCTCTTAAATTGGCAGAGAACTGTCCCCAAGCGAAACCATAGACATCAAGATCAAACTTCGTATCGCAAGAGCCAGTGCAAACTATGGTAAACTGTCAAAGTATATAAGGGCTATAAGCTGTATCATGGCTACAACTAAAATAACTTGTCTACAAGAAGGCTGTGCTCCAAACACGTCTCTGTGTCTGTGAAACAAGTACCGTCTATGAACGACATAAATGGAAGTTGAATCACTTTCATACGACAAAACTCAGAAAACTACTTAAAATTAAATGGCCAGGCATGGTCTCGACACTGATTTACTGACAAAGGTGAGTCTCCCAAGCTTTTTTACTATTTGACTGCAGTCACATGGGTTGGACATGTGAGATATCAAACAACCGCCTTCCGGAAAGAATGGTTAGTGGTTCGTTTAAAAACAACCTACCGTTTAACGCAAACCGTTAAATCTATAAACACGGACAAGTGTCGGGTGGGGAGAATTAGCAAAGCAGTGAGCAACTAAGTTTTCATCTTTATACAAAAGCCCAAATTTCCATGAAGCCAACAGAATTATTGATGAGGAGCACACGCAGAAGCAAAGCGCAAATAAAATCCCGGGTTAAATCTTCATCGGGCAATGCCCCATTTATTCCTTACACCCACTGCATAAGATCATATCGAGTCAGGATCGGCTTTATTCGTCATCTCCATTACCACTGGCAGAGTATGCGCCAACAAATGTCCCGTGATTAAAATTGTCTTGTTCGAAATCCACGATCAAATTAACATATATAATATAATGCTTCATTTTCATGTATGAGATCATGAAACGTTACTATTGCAGGTAAGCTGTTCAGAGTTTGTCATTGCCTTGAACTGATAACACTTAATTCCAGTTAACTAAATGCAATAATACAATATTAATTTCAATTCCTATTAAGAATATCAGATTTTGTGTCTTGCTGATGTAAATTTGTATAATAATATTTATCTTTGTAGTTTGCTGTTTATATTTTAGCTTAGTTCAAATTAATGATTTTGTGTGCATTTTTATTGGCCTAGAAAAGGTATTAAAGTTTATCAAAGGGGAAATGTAACAGACCATGTCTGCAATTTTCAAACGAAACCATTAAGTCAGGGAGGTGGCATGAGTTGAATAGTGAACTTTATAAACTTGTATTATTTCACGGGAAAAGAGAATAAAACTATATTTTGTTCGGCGGAAGAGAGCCGCACGTTTCGGGTAATCAGGGCAGTACCTCTCATGTCGAAGAGAAGTGAAGACGTGTTTAACTTACTGTCATGAAAATTATTCCCATCATGCTATGGAGTATTATATGTGCGTGAGATCATTGTATTCTGGATTTATTATTTGGATATCAATGCAAGACATATTATTATTATTATTGTTGTAGTAAGTGGAGTAATAAAGTACTGTGTAATTTATTCGTGGAATTTATCATCTGCTTCATTGTGTGACTGGCCAGTCGAGTTAAGGAGTGAAAGAAGTGAATTAGTTATTACATTACACAAGAGTGGCCGGCATCCTGAACTATCAATTAAGTAAATAAATTAACCATGCTGCTACCCCAATAATTTGCATGTGTTACATTTAATATTCAGTTTCAAATGTGGCTGCTAGCCAATGGTCTACTTCAGAAACATACAATTTTCACACTCCGGTGGATTGCTATAACAGTTACAACCTTTGTGACAAAGACCACGCGCATGGTCAGATGACACATTCCAACAGTTTTGACTGCAACTTGTGCTGCAATTGATTCCACATTTCCCCAAATTACAAGCTGTCAATTATATTAAAATTTAAAAAAATAAAATTAAAAAAAAAAGAAATAATTTTTTATAAATAAAACAATAAATTGTAGGAAGCCTTCTTTTCAAAAGAAAGTATACTTATAAATGTAACTAATCTAATTATAAAATATTTATTATTGAATCTGGATTTGTTGGTGTTGGTGGACAGATATAAGTAAACTTTATCAAGTTTGAGTTAAAAATTTTAAAAAATTAAGTGCATTCTATTTGAAAATAGGAATTTATATTCAATATCTTGAAAGTATTTTAATCGCCTTAATCTTTTTTAAATATGTTCATATTACATATTTTATTATTATTTATTTTTCTTTTTTCTTTTTTAAATTTATTTTTTAGACAATATGTTGTCTGAAAAAATAACTCTACTGCTCAACATTTTATTGCTTTTATACTTTTATTTCTCATGAAAAATAAATGCGACATCAAATGTACAATAAATATTAAGTTGCCTAGACTTTGGCACCCCGTGCTATTCCTCCTTTGCCTGCAGAAAGAACAGTACTATTCAGTCAAATAAAATTTAGGCAAGGGTGTTACAAACTATTATGTGTTGTAATTAATTATGTTCTGCCCCAATTGTTAAAAGTATTGGGTTTGAAATGTTTATTTTTGTATAAACAAACAAAGGTCCCTTTCCTCTACATAAGATTAGTTCTGCTATTATGGTTATGTCTAGGGTACGATTAATTTCCTGATTGAAGTATTCTACACTAATCCTACTTCACGCTCACTCTTTCATTCAAGGAAACTCTCACTGGCAAGTCTAGTAATACTTTAACTATACTAATAAAACAAGAGTGGTTCAGCCCACAAATAAATATTTAATTATAAGAAAACAGAACTATCAGCATACAAATTACATATCCTATACACATAAACAGGATAACAAGATACTGCCCAATATTTTGCATAGTAGGCTCTCAATGGCGATCTGGTCAAATAAGTAAGTCCCACACACACACACACCACAGCAGCCCTCTGCTCGGGTCACAATGTACTGCGGGGTTGGGCGGCTTGACTGCGTAAGTGTCTCCGGTCACTGGCACTGCGAGGAGGTAGGTGCCGACTTTGAAGTTTACTGTGGGTTACACACACACAGTATATGCTACCGTCTTGTTTGATTCCGTTGGCTTATCTCCTGCTAATAATTGCGCTTCCTCTAACTGAACTGTACTAACTTTAGTTCCAGTTATTATTTGTTGAACTGTTACAACTCTGACCAAATGTTATTTACTTTACAAACACTTTCTGGTCAAATATTCTTCATTAGCCAATGTTACTTACTGTAACTTACTTCATGTAATTTACTTCATGTAATTTACTTCATGTAATTTACTTTACTTTACTTCAGGTAATTTTACTATTACTTTACTTCAGATAATTTTACTATTACTCTAATGTAATTTACTGGCCACCACAATCAGGATAAACACACTTTATCAGCTAATTATGCCAGCCAGGCTCTTCTGACATAATTCAGGTAAGAGAGGCCGATATATGATTTGGGCTTTCAATATACACTCTAAGTTTGGCGTGCTTGTCCCGCATTTAAGCGTGGCATCCTAGAGTCGTGTTTAAATGACTCACAAGCGTGGCTTGGGATTCCGTTACGCGTTGGTCATCAGAGTGATAACTCAGAGTTAGGACGCTTGACAAGAATGAGTGTATTGCTTAAAATGGGTCATGGCAAAAGTGAATAAGTTAATTTCCATTGTTATTTGAGTCTACTTTTATAATTTTAAGGCCCAGCCTAATTGTGTCATATCGCGTGGGGTAGCGCTGAACGAGTGGGGAAGCGATGTAGAGAGTGGAGCCAGCGGGTCTCACAAAGGTGAGGACCAGCGGGTCTCAACACTCCCCCCACTTCGCATTGGGACAATACCCCGTATTGGCACACACTACATAATCAGAACATTCTTTAATACCTTGAAATTATACATTTTAAATTGAACAATGTAATCAATATTCATAGCAAAACTACATTAATGGGATAAAAGTCACAGAATTGCAAGTACACGTTTACATGGAATCAAAAATTACAAAAATTTCATAATAATAATTGCATTAAAACTACATGATGAACCTGCGAAGAAATAGAAATTTAAATGGAAAATTAGTTATACAGATATCAATGATCATTAATATTCCCCAAACCGTGATAGAAAATCAGCTACAACATTGTCTTGTCCCTTAATGTAATCTATGTCAAAAAAAAAATTCCTGCAATGCTAATGCCCATCTGCAAATTCTTGGGTTAGCAAAATTTGATGTTTTTAAATAGCTCAGACATTTATGGTCGCATTGAAGCGTAAACTTAGCACCTAAGAGATAACGAGCTAATTTTCTTACAGCCCATACAATAGCCAAACATTCTCTTTCAATGGTAGAGTATCTGGTTTCACGGTCCAGCAGTTTACGACTGATATATTTGACAGGATGATAAATTCCTTGTCTCTCTTGCATAAGGCATGCCCCTAATCCTTTTGTTGACGCGTCAGTACTAACAATAAATGGCAACTTTGTGTTAGGCAACACAAGAATTGGGTTTTTAGACAGAAGTGCTTGAATAGTTTTCAATGCCTTATCACACTCATCAGTCCACACTACCTTATTGGACTTACCTTTTTTAGTTAGGTCAGTGAGCGGTGCAGTTAAGGACGCGAACCCTGGAATAAATTTACTGTAGTAAGAGGCTAGTCAATGGTAGAGTATCTGGTTTCACGGTCCAGCAGTTTACGACTGATATATTTGACAGGATGATAAATTCCTTGTCTCTCTTGCATAAGGCATGCCCCTAATCCTTTTGTTGACGCGTCAGTACTAACAATAAATGGCAACTTTGTGTTAGGCAACACAAGAATTGGGTTTTTAGACAGAAGTGCTTGAATAGTTTTCAATGCCTTATCACACTCATCAGTCCACACTACCTTATTGGACTTACCTTTTTTAGTTAGGTCAGTGAGCGGTGCAGTTAAGGACGCGAACCCTGGAATAAATTTACTGTAGTAAGAGGCTAGTCCCACTAAGCTTCTGACCTGTTTCTTTGTTTTGGGCTGTTGCAGCCTGAGGATCTTATCAATGGTATCGGGATCGGGTTGTAACGAACCTTCCCCTACCATGTGTCCTAAAAATTTGATGTTGAAGAACCCTAGTTCTAACTTAGATGGTTTGACTGTAAACCCTGCTTCTTTTAAACGCAAAAATACCTCCCTTAGCTCTTTTATGTGTTCCTCCAAACTGCTGGAGAAAACACAAATATCATCAAAGTAAGTGATTACTTGATGCAGACCCTTAAACAATTTCCTAACTATTTTATTAAATGTGAGAGGCGCTGTAGCAAGACCAAATGGCATGTATTTAAATTGATACAGACCTGAAGGAACCCTAAAAGCCGTCAATTCTCTTTTCTTTTGGTCTAACGGTATTTGCCAATATCCTTTCGTTAAATCTAACTTTGTAAAATATTTCCCCTTGTGTAATTTTGACATCAATTCTTCTTGATCGGGAACAACCTCAGCTACGAACTTAGTGACTGCATTTAGCTTCCAATAGTCTACACAAGTTCTGATTGTGCCATCTTTCTTTTTAACTAACACTACAGGTGAAGCGTAAGGTGAATTTGACTCTTCTATAATGTCTAATTTTAACATTAACTCTATTTCTTTAGCTAAAAAATCTTGAAGGTTGTATGGGATGGCATAAGGCCTTAGAGTAATAGGTTTATCTGAGGTTAGTTCTATGCTATGGCCGAGTGGTCTAAACTGAGCAAATCTCAAGTTGGTGGTCTGGAGTTGAATTACAGCTAGAGCAAAAACACCACCAGCACCCCGGGTAGATGGGACTCGTTTACCTTGGACGGTAACTCATCTAAGAGAAGGAAACTCTGAAATCAAACCCGGAGATGGAGTCCCGAAAGGCGGATAACATTGATACAATGTAACATTCCGACAACTCCTGCGACGTCACTGGTGCCAAGCTGTAACATCCAATGATGTTCCCTTGGGTTACCCAGCGGCGTGGAGAGAAGCGATTTGCTGTTGGGAACCAGCTTATAATCCTTCAAGTATAATAATCCCAGGCTATGTGGATTTCGTCCTACGAAGCCCACTCCATCGTCACATTGTGACGGACGGATGCCAGCAAAAAAACTCTACTGTAATTTACTGGCCACCACAATCAGGATAAACACACTTTATCAGCTAATTATGCCAGCCAGGCTCTTCTGACATAATTCAGGTAAGAAAGGCCGATACATGATTTGGGCTTTCATTATATACTCTAAGTTTGGCGTGCTTGTCCCGCATTTATGCGTGGCAAACCAGAGTCGTGTTTAAATGACTCACAAGCGTGGCTTGGGATTCCGTTAAGCGTTGGTCATCAGAGTGATAACTCAGAGTTAGGACGCTTGACAAGAATGAGTGTATTGCTAAAACTGGTTCATGGCAAAAGTGAATAAGTTAATTTCCATTGTTATTTGAGTCTTCTTTTATTATTTTAAGGCCCAGCCTAATTGTGTCATATCGCGTGGGGTAGCGCTGAACGAGTGGGGAAGCGATGGAGAGAGTGGAGCCAGCGGGTCTCACAAAGGTGAGGACCACCGGGTCTCAACAAAGGGTAACTCTTTAAAGTTCTTTAAGGTTACTCCTTAGGTTTATTGCATTCAGGAAAGTCATCATAGACATAACAACCTAGATCAAAATTCCCACTTAGTCTGTCACAAGACAAGTTACTGCAATGTCTACTACACACGGACTTACAGTTTTTACCACATGTTTGAACTCACCAGTGTTACAAATTGGTAGATTACTGTATCCATTACATCCTTTATCACATTTTCCAGATTGTATGTCACAGGACGATTCTGAGCAGATTTCGCTGCAGTTTCTCGTACAGTTGAAGCCCCACGTTGTAGGAGGACATGCTAAAGATAATGAAACAAATATCTAAAAACGTAATTTTTACTTGTTCTGACATGGAATGATGAGCTTTGACATACTAAATATTGGCCAGTTCATTTTGAAATCTATTGACAGTAACTGTTATCTTACATGATACATTTTCAAAGATTTGCAGCAGAACGAAATTTTTTTCTTACAAATTTTAAATTAACTTACCTATATGTTTGATAACTTAATTCTAATGCTAAAAATTTTATTGCGTTTCCACTTTTCATTATTCATGTAAAATGCATCATCAAAAGTGCAATAAACATGAAACTGCCTAGACTTTGGCACTCCAGGAAGTTGAATTTTTTGTCTTTACAAAATGACGGCACTGTTCAGTCAAAACAAAATTTAGGCAAATATAACTCTATAAAGTTACTTAATGTCACTTCTTACTTTTATTGCAGTCAGGAAAGTCGTCATATCCATTACAACCCTGATCACATTTCCCTCTGTGTCTGTCACAAAGCATGTTACTGTAGTGAATACTACACACGGAAATGCAGTTTTTACCCCGAGATCCTGATGTACAATCTTGAAGCAAAAATTGCTTAATATTGTAAGGAAATCGACGTTATCTCAACTCGTTTCTCAATCTTCTTTCTGTGGATGGTAACCTCTTGTACTCTGTCTCTCTTATTGCAACACACATTTACTGTTAGACATCACTTTATTGATTCTGCTCGACAATGAAGACTTTGCAATTCTACTCTGACTGTCCCGGGGAGGTGTCTTCTCATGTCTTTCATGACCACTAGACTGTCCGGGCCGCCCTCAGTCCAGCTAACTCTCTCAAGCTTCGCTCACTTGGCGTACTCCGCTTCTCTTGACTTGCCTCTGCTTTACTCTCCTTAGCTCATGGGTAACTCTTCCTCAAAATCTAACCATCCCCTCTTATAGGTCCACGCCCCGACCGACCTGTCCCGAGAGATTACCCGTGCTATTCTAATGACAAATATCTTAGCGCCATCGGAACGCTAGTGCTTGGTACCTTTTGTTTTCCCTCTCACACCTGTCTGACTACGTCCCCTGACATCTAAAGTCTTGATTTACACTAATCTCCTGTCAAATGCAGGCTTTTCTGTGTCTGTGGAGTCTACTACAATCTAATGCGCATGTGTTGGTCTGTCTTCAACTGTGGGTTTGCCCCGCACCGTTGACATCCCCTGTAGTCTACGTCTTAATTAATCTGTTACGCACCTCAATTAGCCAAACACATGGGCTGAACTCTCTACAATATTCACAACTATTTGCATTCATTCGCCATAGATAACAAAAACACTATTTGGGGGGGGGGGGATATACAAGTCTAAAAATAATACTTTTTCACTAAATTATCAATCACAATAATTTGCTTTACCAATTTTGCAATTTGGTGGGTTATTGTATCCATCACATCCCAGGATACACTTGCCACTCAGTCTGTCACATTTTGACATGTAACAACTCTCAGTACAGCTCTTGCTACAATTGAGGCCCCATTTTGTAGAATTGCATTCTGAATTATTTATTAGCAATTAATGTTTAGAATTTAAACATAAAAATGGATTATAGACGATTTCAATTGCAAAGAATTTATCAGCAAGTTAGATAGATAGAGAGAGAAGAAGAAGAAGAAGAAGAAGAAGAAGAAGAAGAAGAGAGAGAGAGAGAGAGAGAGAGAGAGAAAGAGAAAGAAAGTGAGTGAGTGAGAGAGAAAACGATAGAGATTAAGAGAGAAAAATTGAGAGATAAAGTGTAAGCGAGAGTCAGAAAGAGTGAGATAGAGTGAGAAAAAGAAAAAGTAAATTAGAGATTGGAGCAGAACGTGACAAAATGAGAAACATGCGACATGGAGATAAAAATAGAAACGAAAGGTACGAGTGATATAAAGTTTCATACACAATAATGACGTTTTGTTAATTTTTAAATAATCTAATGATTAAAACAATTGGGTATACCTTGTTAAACAATAGTTTTTTTTTTCCTACCCGCATTCAATTGTTTAATTAAATAATCACACATTTCTAACTAAAACTAAACGTATTCACAACTTAACAGACATTTAAAAACTCACCAGTGTTACAAATTGGTGGATTACTGTATCCATTACATCCTTTATCACATTTTCCAGATTGTTTGTCACAGGAAGATTCTGAGCAGTTTTCGCTGCAGTTTCTCGTACAGTTGAGGCCCCAAGTTGTAGGAGGACATGCTTAAGATAATGAAAAAAATATATAAAAACATATTTTTTACTTGTTATGACATGGAGCGATGCATTTTGACATTTTAAATATTGGCCAGTTCATTTTGAAATCTATTGTCAGTTATCTTATTTGATACATTTGCAGATGGATTTTTTTTTCTTATTTTAAATTTAGTTACATATATAAAAGTCATTTTTAATAATATTCAATCCCAGCATAATTTTGTTATACCTACCCTGCCCTGCAATTAAAGCGAATTGATCCAGTTAGAAAAACGCAAGTGTTTTGTTTGAGACAAAATACATTTTTTCACTATGAAAAGCATACGCCATGAAACGCTGACAAACGAATTGCGTCTGCACACGGTTTGATGTAGATCTCTTGCTTCCCTAATCAGTTCTCTTGCGTTCTTTGTTTTTCTAAAATCATATTGAAACAACTCTGTTGTAAAAGTGTCGTAAAAGATTTTCTTGGAATCTTGAGGTGTGTAAATACATCATCGGAATCGTTTGTAAAAGTTGCATAACTAATACAATAAAAAGGCGGCGATGCACGTTTCATGTTTACATATGTTGTGTTAAGATGTTGATAATATTCGCGTAAATCTTACAAATAAATATTATTAATACTCAGTTTAGAATGGACATTTGAGACTTACGTCTAGTGCACAATGGTGAATCACTGTATCCATTACACCCGTTATCACAAACACCAGTCTGAATATTGCAAGATTGGTTGTAACAGTTAGTCCTGCAATTTTGAGAGCAGTTCAGACCCCATCGTCCTGCTTCACATTCTGCATAAGTAATACATATTAAAAATTAATTATCACATATTGAATAAAACCGGGTTGTAATAGACTGCTGGTATAATGCCGACTGAAAAACTGCGTAGAGACAATATAAAATGGGCTTTTTTAAAAGTTTCCCTTAAGGCAAAGAGATTTAATTCGATCAAAGTATACTTTTATCAACAGTATTAGAAATATTCAATTTGAGGTAAACTGACGTCTTCATTTCAAATGTTAAGAAAGTGTGAATTAGCACACAATCATTTGACACGCATACAAAGATAACATTTGAAAAGTGATGGTTGTTACTGTTTAAAATAAATGCAAGCGAAAATTAACCAGTCCTACTCAAAAAATGTATATTATATATAAATAATATCATACCCCAGAACAGAACTGCCCTATTGAAAATTAACTAGAGAAGTTTAATGATGAAAATAAAACCCTTAGCGTGACAAGAGTTGCAGAAGGGGTCGATTTCTGCGAACGCGAGCTGTATGCAAATTCTTTGGAAGAGGCCGAATGAGTGGGGGGATTCAAATTAGAGACCGACCGAAAGTGATTTTTTGATTTCTGCCGAAACCGAAAATAGGCTGAAAGTTTTAAATGATTTTCGGCCGAAACCGAAAATAGGCCGATAGTTTAAAAATGACTTTCGGCCGAAAGCAAAAAAGGCCGAACGTTAAAAATGACTTTTGGCCAAAATTGAAGCCGAAAACAAAAAATAAATATTTAGATGTTTTGAAATTTATTCCTGCATACATTCTGCATACATCGAAAGAGATGAGGGGAAGTATAAATATTTACATTCTTTTTATAAAAAAATGAGAGAATCGTGAATATTAATAAATAAACATCTAATATAACATCTTGTTGTTAAAGATCGGTTAGTTTGTTCTTAAAGTTCGCTTAGTTTGTTGTTAAAGATCGTTCAATTTTTTGTTAACGATTGCTTTATTCGTTCTTAAAGAACCGTTAGTTTGTTCATAAAGATCGCTTAATTTGTTGTTAAAAATCGCTTATTTTTTGTTTCAAGATCATTTAGTTTGTTATTAAAGATCATTTAGTTTTTTCAAACAATTGTTAAGATTTTTTTTCAAGATCGCTTAGTTTGTGTTTTTGAAAGATCGTTTAGTTTGTTCATAAATATCGTTTAGTTTGTTCATAAATATCGCTTAGTTTGTTGATAAATATCGCTTAGTTTGTTGTTAAAAATCGTTTATTTTGTTTTTTAAGATTGCTTAGTTTGTTCTTAAAGATCGCTCAGGTTTTGTTTGAAGATCTTTTAGTTTGTTATTAAAAAGCAATTAGTTTGTTTAAAAAAGATAACAAAGTTTTTTTCTTAAAGATCGCTTAGTTTGTGTTATTAAAAGATAGTTTAGTATGTTCATAAAGATCGTTTAGTTCATTGGTTTTGTTCTTAAATATCGCTTAGTTGTTCTTACAGATCATACCGTTTGTTCTTAAAGATCATTTAGTTTGTGTTTTAGATCTTTAAGTGTGTTATTAAAAATCGTTTTTTTCGTTCTTAAAGATAGCTAATTTTGTTGTTGAAGATCACTTAGTTTTTTCATAATAATCGATTAGTTTGTACTTATAGATATTTGATTTTGTTCATTACTATCGATTAGTTATTTGTTAAAGATCTTTTAGTTTGTTCATGAAGAACATTTAGTTTTATATAAGAGATCGCTTAGTTTATTCTTATAAATTATTTAGTTTACTATTAACGATCCTTTTTTTGTTTTTAAAGATCATTTAGTTTGTTCTTAAAAAAGGCTTAGTTTGTTCTTTAAGATAATTTAGTTTTTTTTTAATTAAAGATCGCTTAGATTTTTCTTAAAGATCGTTTAGTTTGTTTTAAAGATCGTTTAGTTTGTTCTTAAATGTCATTAGTTTGTTGTTAAATATCATTTAGTTTGTTCTCAAAGATCGCTTTATTTGTTCTGAAAGATCGCTTTATTTGTTTTTAAAGATCACTTTATTTGCTTTTAAAGATCGTTGAGTTTGTTCTTAAAGATTGCTTAATTTGTTCTTACAGATCGTTTAGTTTATTCTTAAATGTCGCTTAGTTTGATGTTAAATATCGCTTTGGCTGTGTATAAAATGACCGAAAACCTCAGTCACTTTTGGTAAGATGGCCGAAAGTCTAAGTCAAGTTTGGCCGAAACCGAAAAAAAAAACGAAAATTAACTTTTATCTTTCGGCAGAAACGGAAATTAAGCCGAAAGTTAACTTTTAGTTTCGGCCGAAATTAAAACTTGGCTGAAAGTGATAAAATGGCCACTTTCGGCGCCGAAACCGAAGCCAATGCCCAAATTCGGTCGGTCTTTTATTTAAACGCTAGTTTTGGTTTTGGAATAAAATCTGAAATTATTTTAATGCTACCTCGACTTCCGAGGAGAGTTGAAACTATGATAATGAAACAGAAATAACCTCTCTCAACATTATCAATAATTTAACTCTAATTAATGGCTCAACTCCAGCAAAAACACACCCAGATGAATGAATATAATGTGCTATGATGATATTTCCATAGTCATAGCTGGCGTTCCAAAGAAGGAGAAGCTCCAAATTATTAGAGACTTCAAAGTTTAAATGGATAATGACCTCATCTCTTGGGCAAGAATGAAGTGCAACATTGCAAGAGCAATAGCTTTGTTTTTCCTACCAAGTAAAATGCTGCATTTTAATAAAATCTGCCGACTGCACAAACTTAAGCTCAGTTAACGGCCAAAAGGGAGGAGAGACTACAAAGCTACTCAACGAGTTGGACGTCGACACAGCGCTCTTCCAGACGCTACTGAAATGTATGACGTATCACGTTACTCCCTGTACGATTGTAAAAGCAAACAATGTAGAGGGCTAAGCACAGCAGTCAAAAATGAACTTGCGATGGAACTGATTTGGGTGAAGTTTTGCCAAGTCTCTGACACCCTAACCATCAGAGTCTTTAAGAAAAACCAGTTCTTTGACATCACAAATGTTTACAATGAGCCCTTCAATGCTATCAGTCTTCATATGCCTGATAGCCTAAATTCCTAACAGAAAATTATAGCGAGGGAATTAAACGCCCAATCACTGGAATGAGGCTATGTAGACCCTAACACATCCGATAGTTACGTGGAGGTTTTGAGCCTCACTACGAACCTCATCTGACTGCAAGACGAGAATAGTGTGCCCATTCTATTATATACTTGACACACTATGGAGTTTCGACCAGATCTGACGCTAATTTCAGCGAACCTCGAGCCCAAGCTCAGTCTGATAGTCTTGGATGATGGTGGATGTGACCATAAACCGATCCCCCAAGAATTGTATTAACTACCACCCAGGAGCGCCTTCGGAAAAGGCATTGGCTGTTTATGAGAGTGAGCTGGGCTTTGTACGAGCTGCTCATCAGAAAGATTATCGATGCGGTAAAGCGAGAACAAATGGAAATCTTATTGGGGCAAAACTCTAAAGGCGCTACTAGAGAGAAGAGCGAAGGAACAAAGAAAAGCTGCCAAGAAGAAGACCTCTGCAACTCGAGCAAAGTATAACTCCTTGACGTCCAAAGTTTGTGCCGAAGTCCTAAAAGCAAAAAAAGTCCATGAAGGTTAGCACGTGTGAAAACCTAAACCTCTCGGACAGAAGGATGGTCTGACGATTACTAGATAATCTCTCTGGCATGGGCAAGCAGTGAAATATTCGCCCCCTTAAAAACACCGGCTGGAACAGAGGCTAGCAGTGACAAGCGTGAACGCGCTAAATAAACATTTTGCTTAAGTAAGCAAAAAAGCCAGAGACACTGACGAAAGCCGGGCCGTCAATAAACTCCAAAATTTGGTAGCAGAGCTCAACGAACGGGACCTCACCAAGAGGTTTTCAAGCATTTGGGCAAGTCCGGAAAAAGTGCATTACTAAACTTTTTCAACAAAACCTTGAAACCAGGCGCCTTTCAAAAGGCGTGGCAAATAGTGGTTATTGTCCCAATTCCAATCGTGTGTCGGAAAAGTAACGGAGCGAATGGTTAACGCAAGAGTATAATAGTTTTTGGATGAAACCAATTGTTTTCCAACCAACAGAGTTGGTTTCCGCAAAAGAGGCAGCATATAGACCAGGTAATCTTGTTTATCAAAAGCAACACAGTGGTAAAAGTGATCAGGGTTGTAATGGCTATGACGACTTTCCTGACTGCAATAAAAGTAAGAAGTGGCATTAAGAAACTTTATAGAGTTATATTTGCCTAAACTTTATTTTGACTGAACAGTGCCGAAGACAAAAAATTCAACTTTCTGGAGTGCCAAAGTCCAGGCAGTTTCATGTTTATTGTACTTTTGATGATGAATTTTACACTTCCCGTTGTGTCTGTCACAAGACGTGTTAATGCAATGACTACTACACACGGACGTGCACTTTTTACCCCATGTTCCTGGAGTACATTCTGCAAGCAAAAATTTCTTAATATTCACAACTATTTGTATTCATTGGCCGTAGATAAATAAGCAGAATATTTTATAGGACCAAAAAATATACACGATTAAAAATATTGCTTTTTCAGTTAATTATAAGTCACAACAATTTGCGTTACCAATGGTGCAATTTGGTGGGTTGTTGTATCCATCACATCCCTGGGTACAAATGGCATTCAGTCTGTCACATTTCGACATGTAACAACTCTTAATGCAGCTGTTGCTACAATTGGGGCCCCATTTTGTAGAATTGCAGTCTGAATTATTTTATTATAAATAAGGGTTTAGATTTTAAACAAAAAATTAAGAGAATTATAAAAGATTTCGATTGCAAAGGATTTATGAGCCAGATAGATAGAGGAAGATAGAGTGAGAAAGAGAGAACAAGAGAGAGAGAAAAGTGTGGAGAAAATGACACAGACTGAGAGAGTAAAAGTGCGTGAGAGAGAGAGAGATAGAGAAAGAGTAAGATAGAGTGAAAGAAAGATAAATTAATTTAGAAATTGGGAAAGAACATGAGATAGGGATAAATATAAGACATGGAGATTAAAATGAAAGATAAACGAAAGCTATTAATGAAATATACATTCATACATTATTTAATGACCAAATTATTTAAAAAAATAGGCTGTAACTTGACCTGACAATATTTACAATTCTCCAGCTGTTTCAAGACAGTGTTTTCTTCTGTTTTCTTCACACTTTCAATTGTTTCACTATAAATGTGTGAATATTAAAATACATTTCTTCACCTTGTTCAAACCCAACAGACATTTGAGATCTCACCAGTGTTGCAATTTGGTGGGTCACTGTATCCATTACATCCTTGATCACATTTTCCAGATTGTTTGTCACATGACAATTCTGAGCAGTTTGTGCTGCAGTTACTCTTACAGTTGGGGCCCCAAGTTGTAGGAGGACATGCTAAAGAAAATGAAACAAGTCTCTTAAAAGTTATTATTTTATTTTCTACTTGTTCAGTCATGGAACCGTGAAACTTGGAAATCTTAAATATTGGTCAGTTCATTTTGAAATATTTTGTCAATGGTTATCTTATCATAAATATTTGTCATGTTTTGTGGCAGAACGAATGCTTTTTAAATTAAAAAAAAAAATTAATTACAAAAATAAAATGATATTAAACAGGTGGAAATGTTGGGTTTAAAACAATAATTTATAAATATTCCCTCAACAACTCAAGCACAGTAAGATAAATATAATACATATTAAAGATATTATGTTAATTTATTTAATGTAGTAATGTTAGTGATATATCTTAACGTATCAACATTTATTTGTCCACTATCAAGACATTTTAGTTTTCTTTTTTCACCCTTTATTTAATTGTTATTGTTATAAATGCTTGATTTTAAATGCAGTTTTTTTCAAAACATAAAAAGCATTTACAACCTCACCAGTATTACAAATTTGTGGATTATTGTATCCACTACATCATTTATCACATATTACAGATTGTTTGTCACAGGAAGAGACTTAACAGCATTAACTGCAGTTACTCATACAGTTGAGAACCCAAATTGTTTTATTTCAAACTTTCGGGTGGGAGTGCCAAAATTAGCTATTATATTGATCAAAGAAATTTTCAATTCGGCTCCAGTGAGACGTAAACTACATACATTCTTCTTGTGTCACCCTTGAAATATACACTCAGATACATAAACTTATAACTAAAATTTGGCAAGAAGCGAAAATTCCAACATAATAGGAAACATCATTAAAAACCTAATGCATAAGAAAGGCTCCAAACTTCATAGCACAAACTACAGGGGAATCTGCTTATTAAATGTTTCATTCAAAATACTGACGAAACTAAAAGCCAAAAGGCTAAAACCGCACACTGAAGAAATATTAGATGGTTACAAATGTGGAATTAGGCAAAACATACCAACGACTTATCATATTTAGAGAAATGTTATGAATAAAATATACCAGTACATCAACTCTATGTGGAATATACCATGGCCCCTGTATGAGATTCTGATGGAGTTTGACATACCCAACAAACTGACAAGACTGATACAGGAATAATTGAACAACTCAAAAATCAAAATCAAGTTTTTACGGAAATTCAGATTAGACGAGGCCTAAGACAAGGAGACTCCCTGTCTTGATGCTATTTAACCTAACATTAACCTTCATACGTATATGAAGTATACATATTGACACCCAAGGACAAAAACAGGATACTTTCAGAGGGAAACCCAAGACCAAAAACACAGGGGCGCTCACTACAATCCACTATTTCCTTATCTTGCTTATGCTGATGACATAGCACTGCGAGAGAAAAGGATTAAAAACGTATCAATATCTTTTATTGAATAAGAAGACGCATCACTACCAGCTGGGTTGAAAGTTAACCCCAAAAAAATGAATATGAGAAGAGAAGAGCAGACAGATTTGCCAATAAAATTAGAAACCACACGTTTGAAAAAGTAAATCAATTCAAATTGCTAGGATCTTTATTAAATGAAAAAAAAAACACATTAGTAGCATAAATAAAAGAAAGAATATCATCCTGAAACAGGGCTCACTTCAGTAGTCACAAAATACTAAAACGTAAAAACATTACAAAAAAAAAAAAAAAAAAAAAAAATAATAACAAAAAAAAAAAAAAAAAATATAACCAGAAAAGAGGACAACTAAAAAGAAAAAAAAAAAAAAAAAAAAAAAAAAAAAAAAAAAAAAAAAAAAAAAAAAAAAAAAAAAAAAAAAAGAAACAAAAAAAAAGAAACAAAAAATATCAATAAAAATGTAATCAGACCATTTGTAACAAATGAAAGTGAAACTTGGACCCTAACAAAAAACGGCAGAAAACCTATTGAACACAAGAGAGAGAAACGTTGTCAGGGAAATAAATGGACCACCAAAGGATGAAAATGGATGGAGACTACGAACCAACCTGGAATTTTACAGTCTATATCAGGATACACGATAATAGTAATAACAAAGGGCAGGCTACGTTAGGCTGGACACTTAGAGAAAATGCCATATGACAGAGGAGTGCAACACCAACCCCCCCCCCCCAGAGATATGCCTGTTTAAAGCCCTGCATACATGTCATGCAGTGTATGCACTTTTTCTTATTTGTTCCAATTTTCTACGTGCATATGATAATACGTCTTCTTCTTTCAAATCATTGGGCATCATCATTTTTTTGTGTTGACCAGCAAATATCATCCCTAAACAATAGAATACATTTTGGTTTCACATCTCTATTCTGACAAGTCTACCGTAAGAGTATCCAATCGTCTGCCCTTTTCAAATCATTGGGCATCATCATTATTTTGTGTTGACCAGCAAATATCATCCTTAAACAATAGAATACATTTTGGTTTCACATCTCTATTCTGACAAGTCTACCGTAAGAGTATCCAATCGTCTGCCCTTTTCAACTCAGTTGATATCCCATAAATTTATACCTTTGATTTGTTCAATCTAAACATTTAAAGTCATAAAAGTCATAATTAAACTTTTCCCCTGATTTATATGTAACGTCAAATGATTAAAAGTCCATTTAAAGGGGATAGATGCTAAAATTCCATATTTTTACTTTTGAAACAATTAACCGATTGTTGATATATTACAAAAATTTAATGGCATTACTTCACCATTACTTATTATTATTATTATTTTGCAAATGAGATATTTTAATATCATTATCTATTTAAAAATCATCAACATTCAAATGCAAAATAGAAAAGAAGTATTAAAAATTTAGGCCCACTCGATTCAGTTGTCAGTTTACTATAGCAAAGGCTAGGTCGGTAAACTGTATATAAACAATGGAGACTGAAATATAGTTGGTAGGGTGTTGTTGGGAATGATGAGAGATGATTGAGAGACAGGGAATGGAATCAGAAATCACAGTCACGCAGTCTGCTATATTTTACACTGTGTGAACACTGAACACTCTTGTGTAGGTACCAATGGCATTCATAGCAGTCGCTCAATAATAATGCAGACGTTAGGAACTACTTAGCGCTGAATGACTGCTTCCACGAGTACGAAACTGAGCTATAAAACTGATTGACAGTTCTAACAATAGACTTCATCTGCCACTAATAATCTATAATAGGTTATCTGACCATATTGTGTAGAAAAGTTGACATAATATATCGCATCAGTTAGCCGAAAAAATTAACATTCCTTTTTAGTGTTTTACTAATTTTTGCTCCGGAGGGGGCACTAGACTTTCCCCGGGGGCATTGCCCCTCCGGAGAGATGCCTGAAGGAAACCCTGGTAAGGGTGAAAGATTGTCTGTAGGCCTATTTGTTTCACTGTCGACAGATTGAATATAAGACTCTCTATATAACGATTGTTTATACAAAATGAGCAGCAATTGAGTCTTCTTTTATAACACTTAGAGCCACCGGGAAGTTTCTGAAAATATCCGGCCCCAGAGTAATTGTCATTAACTGAGTAAAGTTCCAAAGCGTATGAATGCAGAAATACTTTAAATGTATTTGATAAATTGTTATGGATTAAGACATTTTGTCTTTGTAAGAAGATTTACATTTGTTCTAATAAAATGAATATGTACATTGAAATAAAAAATATTCCAATTATTTGAAAAGTAAAAAAAAATCTTATCTTATTTTTAAAAAAAACAAACCTACCCAATATCTCCCCCCCCCCAACCCGTAAACTAACGTAAATTTTAACAAATGAGAAATGTTTCTCAGAAACAGTATACATTTTTTTTCACTTTTCAATGCGTAAAGCTGACGCGCAAATTACGTTTGCACAGGTGGTCTGTTTCTCTTATTAGACTGCTTACGTGATGTGTGTATGGAAAAATCATAATGGATCAATTGTGTTGTCAAAGTGTTTTAAGAATATTTGCTTGGAATCTTTCGGTGTGTGAATGGAAATTGGGAATCGTTTGTAAAATTTGCCTAAAAATTAGGAAATTAAAACAATAAAAATGATGACAATTCACATTTACATGTACACATATTTTAAGTTTGGATATGATAGAAGTTGTGTCAAATACTGTCGGTACATTATTACGTAAACGCATTCTAGTAGCAGGTTAAAGCAAAATAAAGTGTTACAATTTTTTCATGCCAAAATTTTTATGAACTTGTTACATGTAAATATTAGTAAATGCCAAACTCGTGCTTAGATGAAAAGAAAAAAAATGAATTTAGATATACATTAAATTAATTGTTTGCACATCTAAATAAAACTTAATCCTCACTTTTTTAAGAAATAAAAATGTTACTTACTTTTAGTGCACGCTGGTGAATCACTGTACCCATTACATCCCTTATCACAAACACCAGTCTGTCGATCACATGATTGGTTGTAACAGTTACTGCTGCAATTTTGAGTGCAGTTCAGTCCCCATTTTCCTGATTCACATTCTGAAATTATTATTATTTTTTAGAGAGCGTAGACTGAGTGTATAAAACCGACTAAAATTATAGAACTACAAATACACATTTGATAAAAATTCTAGTAAGGTTAAGCGTCTTAAAAGAGTCGAATTGTATTTATTTCAACACTATAAAAATGCTCAGCTTGACGTTAGCTAAGGCTACATTTCAATTCAAAGAAAGAAAGTGTTCAAACACCACACACTTAATTTAGGCTTTAACAATAATACTATCTTAAAACATTGGTTCACAGCCTTCCTAATACTGCGACCCTTTAATACAGATCCTCATGTTGTGGTGAGAACCAATCATACAATTATTTTCTCTGCTTCTTAATAAATGTTTTTTTCCGATTGTCTTAGGCGACCCCTGTGTAAGGATCGTTCAACCTCCAAAGGGGTCACGACCCACACTTTGAGAAATGGAGTTCAATTTAGAATTAAATGTGCGAGTGGGGGGGGGGGGAGATAATTTTAATGCTGTAAGGACAAACGAGAGAAGTTAATCTAATGATAATAAAACAGCTTCAAGTAAAACCAAAATCAATAACCAATCCTTTAGTAAATAAATAGATCGTTCAACCACCAAAGGGGTCACGACCCAAACTTTGAGAAATGGAGTTCAATTTAGAATTAAATGTGCGAGTGGGGGGGGGGGAGATAATTTTAATGCTGTAAGGACATACGAGAGAAGTTAATCTAATGATAATAAAACAGCTTCAAGTAAAACCACAATCAATAACCAATCCTTTATGAAATAAATATCATATTGGTTTATGAGAATATTTTTTTATCCCGTTAAAATTAACGTTGCAAACCAGAAAAAAACTCATTAGTTTTTGAGACTTCAATGGTCGAGTTGACCGTAACGATATCTCCTTGGATGGGACTCTGGGAAAGTATGGAGTGGAACCTTGCAACAAAAATGTTTTCTTTTGTTTTAAACAGTCATTGGATACAAACTGGTAATTTTTAATACAGTCTTGCGATTATCCGCGCTTAGACAGACGTCTTTAGTGCAGCCTTGGTCAAAATGTTGGCATCTCGTCGATTATACTTTAAAAGGGAGGAAAGACAGTCGGTATATTCCTTTGTTAAATTCTACAAGGGTTCCAGACTGCTGGGAAGGCTAGAAACCAACCACATTCAGCTTCGGTTTCTGAGCCGAAAGTTGCATTTAATCCCTTTAAGCGTAGTTTTGGTTTCGGCCGAAACTTAAAAATAAACTTTCGGCGTAATTTCGTTTTCGGCCGAAACAGAAAAGTTATTTTCGGTTTTATTTCGTTTTCAGCCCAAAGTGATTGCTGCTTTTGTTCGTGTACCAGATTTCAGACTAACCATTCTGATTGATGTTTGAGAGACTAAAAAATTGAGATAGACATCAGATAGTAAACTGATTGTAATCTATTTCCCCTCAGTAGCCTACATGCTAAATCCATGCTCCTCACAAACTTTACCGGGAACATTCGTTTTGAAGATTACTGTGCTCTAGATGTTAGATTAGAAGTGGATATACAACGCTGTGTTACAAAATACTATACTATTTGGAAACACTTCCGTCTAATTATTAACAGAAAAAAGTACGAGGTCTTGCATCAGCCACATATTTTAAAACCTAACATTTAGTCCAAATTTCCAATCAACTGCGAAGTTTAGTTTCATCCTTCTGATCATAAACTTTAAAAAAACGGAAATAGTTTTTAATCTTTATCTTAAATTTGATCAATTATAAATTTTTGCCTCAATAAACTTTAATTGCAACAACATATATTACAAAGAAATTATTTTAACTTCTTTAAAAAAATATTAATCACTAAAATACCGATATCGCATGTTGGTGGGTTACTGAATCCATTACAACTTTGACAAAAGCCAGTCTCAACATGACATGATGTTCTACAACTGGGGTTGCAAGGGTTGTTACAATCAAGACCCCATGTTCCAGAGGAACATTCTAGAAAGGAGAAAGTAATGAAATGGAATATATATAAATGAACTACACAGCAAAATGTTAGCAAAAATTATTATTTTTAAAATATATGTTAGAATGTGAACACTGCATACACATTGTAGAGTTTTCGTTTAAATTAATGATGCTGTAGTGTAAAAAATGCATACATTTAGGGAAATAATGTAACGTTTCTTTTTGAAAAAAAGTTTCTTTTAGTAAAAATAAATAAAGCAAGACATCATCATTAATAGAAATTAACCATCATATATAATAATATCACACCCTCAAATGCCAGGACTTCACATAAAGTTAGAATATCTGAGTTTGAATTTACTATGATGCCATTTATGGGAAGATTTCTTTGACTGACAGGAACAACTACGGTGTAAATCAACATTGATGTATTCCCAGGGTCTCGGAAGGAAAACATTGTTTTGTTGCTGGCATTAAGTGTTTGGAGACCAAAATGTATTAACCTTTCCGGGCAGCATTTGGAAGCTGAAAAATTCATGGATCGTATAAGAATTATGTTTTTTTTTAAGCAACAACATTTATAAGTTATTGATCATGTGTTTTAGAAGAAGTAATGCTTTATTTGATAAACAAAAATATGTAAACGTGTTTTAAAATGTAATAAACATAACAAGAATGATAATTTTATTAACTATTATCATATCAAGTTCCGATTTAAATTAGTTAGTTTAACTATATCATGGCATTAACTCATAATACATTCTTTCAACAAATCATGAATAAATAACTAACCTGTGTCGTCAAATCGATTGTATAAAACAATTCTGTTGATTGCGTGGGGCTGACTAAATGTTAAATTCCAACTAGGACTATTAGAACTTTGTGTATGTGTGCATGTTTTACTTTTAAAAACACTGCTTGTGTCACCATCAACTGCATGAACTGCTAGACCTAAATCAGCTCCTTCTCCTACATACGTAGAACTCTGTACAACAGACTGTTTTAGTGCCTCATTTCTACCTAAAAATATTTTAACATATGAACTATTTTTAATAGACTTTCTAAGTTTTAAAGCATTTGCAAATGTTTCCTTATGCTAAGTTGACCATAAAAGCAATATTAGAAAAAAAAAAAAGTTTGCTTAACAAGGGCAGTATTTTTACTCTTGGGCCCAGTTGTCTGTGTGATAAGTCAATTGGGCCATGTCATAACAAACATAAACGTACGGTACTTTGTTAGCAATTGGGATGATCTGCCTAAAGCTACTGTTCTACAGGCAGACACATACACACATAAATACACCTACACACATAAATATACTCACACACACATACGCATGTGTATTTATATATATATGTATATATATACGAGCATACGAGCAATACAAAGATATAAACATTTATTTGTATATAATATATATATATATATATATATATATATATATATATATAATATATAAAAATAAATATATATATATATATGTATATATATACGATCAAACAAACAATACAAAAATATAAACATGTATATATATATAATATATATATATATATATATATATATATATATATATATATATATATTATATAAAAATAAATGTCTATGTCTTTGTATTGCTCGTATGCACTCATACGCCACTCATGCCATTGCGACAAAACTTTAGTCAGTTTTTTTCAAGTAACCGGCAATTTAACTGATTGATTGCAACCCTTATACAATGTTCCGTTTTTAGCCGTTGGCCCTTTATACTTTTTTTTTCTGATATGAACTTTTTAAAAAATAATTTCCATATGCGCTCCTACGCCATTTATCCGATTCTGATAAAACTTTGTTGAGATGTTGCGAGCATGTCCTTAAAGGTTTCTAAATTACTACAACCGTTTTCAAATATTCAGTTTTGAGCCAGGGGCTCTATGTTCCTTTTTCCTAATATGATCTATGTAAATATATTTTTAAACCGTATGCGCTCCTACACCATTTATGCGATTGCAAAACACTTTTGGGGAGTTGTTTTCCATAATTTCAACATTTGACTGTGTTATTTAAACACTTTTAAAATGTTCCGTGTTCGGCCGTTGGCCCTTAATTCGTACTTTTTCTTATATCAGCTTTGTAAAAAATAATTTTCAATGTCCATTACATTAAAAATTGTTTAGATGTTGCCGCCAGCACGACCGCAAAGGTTTTTGAATTATTAGAACCGTTTCAAATATTCCATTTCCAAAATGAAATCCCAGGCAAAAAAAGGAGAACGTATAAGTACATTTATACAGTATTGAATGAAGACGAAGTTGTCAATTATCCAATCACTTGACTTGCCAGGCATTCCATCGCACGTTTTAACACTTAAAATTTGCGTGCCTATTATTTTTTAACGAAACATAAATCCACCACGACTTTACAACGGTAACAGGTTTCAGGGGAAAATATGATGAAAAATACCATCAAAGCTACTATTTTCAATGGAAAATTTAGAAGGACAAAATATACTGTTGCCACGCATCCAATGATTCCAACAGATATGCCATTGGATTTCAAACTTCTGAAGTTTCCAGGGCGACACTCGTTTGCAATGACTATTTACAACGCGCAGGGACAATCGCTACAAGTTTGCGGACTAAATTTGGAAAACCCATGGTTCTCTCATGGACAAATGTATGTGGTCTGCTATCGCGTCGGAGATTCTTCTGATTTATTCGTGTATATACCAGACGGAAAAACACGAAAGACATTGTGCATTTAAAAACACTACAAGAAACATAATTAAAATGCAAACACTTTTTTTCTTTAAGTGGGATTGCAACGCATGCAGGGTACTCGCTAGTATATATATATATATATATATATATATATATATATATATATATATATATNAATGTGCTATGACGAATGAAGACATTACAGTTTAATGGCGACAAAAAACAGTGGGTATTTTCACATAGTATAGCACACCCTTAAACAATTTGTGACGGGAAAATTGAGGATGCGATTTTCTAAGCAATGATATGTGGGACGATACAGTGTGAGCATATACTTATGAGCAAAAGCAATATGTTCATATCTAAATATATTATACATTTATTCTTTTACAAGTTAAGTGTGAAAGAAAGAAAGTAGATAGAAGCCGGAAATTGGGCAGACATATTCCTTACGGCTCACTTACAAAAGTTAACCAGGTTTAAATTCGAAACCCTACTTGGAACGGTCACAATCGGGGGCCCAGAATTTTTTTTTTTTTTTTTTTAGATGATATATATAAATAAAATTAACTACAAATACTGCTACATGAATTTCTGGATCTTGAACGATTGTAATTAACATACATTTAATTATCCATATTGAAATAAAGATAGATTTTTAACACATAATATCCATCCCTCTGGGGCCGAGGGCCCAATTCACTTTTTCCTTATATAAGCTATTTAAATAGAAATAGGCTTAATACTCCTACATGAATAGATGGATCTTGAACAAACTTAATACACATAATCTTGATTATCCATACTCAAATAAGGAAGGGTACTGAACTCATAATATCCATACCTCTGGGGCCGGGGACCCCTTTTATTTTTTTAAAATATAAGCTTTATAAATATCAATAGAGTTAGACAACAACATAGGTTCTATGAGATGAGGATGATCTAGGCTTAACTTTGTAGCAATATCCTTCTTAGTATGTTTTAAAATATCGTTTGATTTAATATACAATCCCGTTAAGGCCGATCTAGAATTGTCTAGAAACTTCGATAGTTTAAAAAAGCTATGTCTGTGACATTTGTAAACCACATTTAATAGGACAAGTTTTAAATGTAAAATTTATCTCAATGATTTTTATAAGCCCCCCACCCATCTCAGACATAAATAAAAAGCTACTTTATTAAATGGGCCCCCAAAGGGGCCCCCATGTCAATTTAAATGTATTATAGTTAGTGGCACAATTTATTTATGTATTTCACATTCGTGAAATAATTACTTAGAAACGTAATTTTTATACGTTTCATGGAGGAAATTTAATCTAGAATGTTCTATATTTTTCTACGGGGGTAATATAATTAGAACTAAAATCGTATACAAACTAAATCGCGCTGAGCATGATCCCATAGAAAAAGAGGATCCTAATGGGACACATCGGTTACGCGTTTCCATCGGGGAACGATACCATCGAGATCCCATCTGGTAATGGCTCAAACCGGGACCAGGATCCTATCAGGAAAAGGGATAATATCAGAAAAGACAGTTCCTAGGTGGAACGGGATCCCTCAGTGAACGGTATCCTAACGCGATCGGTAGTGCATCGGGATCCACTGAGATGAGGATCTCACTGGGATCAAGACACCGACGGGATCGTGATCCCAAGGGGATCTGGATTCCCCCTGGATCCGGAGCCACAAATAAATAAGATTCCACCGGGAACGGTATAAAACCTGGAAAGGGATTGCGCCGGAATCGGGTTCAAAATTGATTAGGGACCCATTAGAATTGGTGACTTACCAGGATCGGGGTCCCAAGGACAGACCCTACAAAAAGTTGGCATTGATTTGAGGCAGGTTTGATTATTGCAAGCGAATGCATTTTATAGTCTCCAGAATAGGCGGATACTTGATAATTTCGTACTTTTTGTTTCTTTAAAATTGCTCTTCGCTGCGAAGCGCGGGTATTTTGCTAGTATATTGATATTTTCACCATTTTATTATTATTTTTTTCACTTGGTGTGCTTTAAGTTAATTTAGTTTTTATTTTAATATATTTTATATTGTATTTTTATTTAAACTAAATGGACAATCAAGTGCATGTGTACCCAATATGATCAAAGTATCAATCCTTTCATTCTGGAGTATTCGTGGGTAATTTTATTAACTTAGCTCATATAAGAAAAAAAAAACGAATTCAGGAATCCAGCTGCTAACAAAATAAGTTTTTAAAGCTAAAACAACCCACTTGTTGATTCTGGATAATGATGTATATGTGCCAAATTTATTTAAGATCCATCAATCCATATAAAAACTATGCGGAAAAACCCCCTATAAATTTTCATTTATATATATTACGTTGTGCGTAAGGCTAAAAACATGGTAAGATAGCGTAAAGCAGTAACACTGACTTTCACAGAATGACCAGATGTTTCAAATAAAAAACAAATATACAACGCGTTGAACACAAGCATCGCCATTTTTTTTTCCAAAAAAAGTTGGTCGCCTAGCGACATAAAAACGATTTCTTACGAGTCTTTCCTCAATTGTAATCTACTGCTACCAGAAGTAGAAGCAGCAGTCCAGACACTCAAAACAGGAAAGGTTGCAGGAGTGGATAATATCCCTGCCGAGTTGATGAAACAAGGAGGAGAAGCAATGATATGTTCACTATTCAATATTTGTAACAAAATCTGGCTTACAGGAGAATGGCCCAAACCATGGACCCAATCACTCATCGTCACCCTCCCCCAAAGAGGTAACCTACAGCTATGCCAAAACTATCGCACAACTAGCCAAATAAGCCATCCAAGCAAGGTCATGCTGAAGATCATAATGAACCGACTAAAACCATATGCCGACAGAATCATTGCTGAAGAACAGGCGGGCTTCAGACAAGGACGGGACACTACTGAGCAGATTCTAAACCTCCGAATACTATGTGAGAAATAAGCTCAACACAAACAAAACCTATACCACGTCTTTATTGACTTCAAGAAAGCATTTGACAGGGTTTGGCATGCTGCTTTATGGGCCACCATGAGGCATTACAACATCAACACAAACCTAACCAGCATGATATGCAACCTCTCTGATAAGGCCACCAGTGCAGTCTTCCTCAACAACAACATCGGAGAATGGTTCAAGAATACCGTTTGGAGTACGACAAGGCTGCCTGCTCTCCCCCACCCTATTCAACATCTTCCTGGAGAGAATTATGTCAGATGCTCTGAAATTGCATGAAGGGACAGTCAGCATTGGTGGCAGAACAATCACCAACCTACGCTTTGCGGACGACATAGACGTATTGGCTGGGAACGAAGAAGAGCTTGCCAACCTGGTAAAGCGTCTCGATAAGACCTCGTCATCCTACCGCATGCTAATCAGTGCCGAAAAGATAAAACTGATGACAAATAATACCGCAGGCGTCACCACTGAAATTAAGGTCGGGGAGAAAGATTAGAGACTGTCGGTCGCGTCAAATACCTAGGAGCAATAGTCTTATAGAAGGCTCCAAGCCCGAAATGATGTCCAGGATTGCCCAGACTACAACAGCACTAAAAAAGCTCAAGAAAATATGGAATGACAAAAATATAGCCCCCAGCACAAAAAGCAGGCTGATGTGCTCATTAGTCCTCTCCATTTTCTCTATGCCTGCGAATCCTGGACATTAACAGCCGATCTTGAAAGGAAAATAAAGGAGATGGAGATGAGATGCTTCAGAAGCATTTTTTGCATCTGCAATAGGGACCATATTTCCAAAGATACAGTGAAAGAAAGGGTTCGTCAGGCAATTGGGGAGTACGATGACCAAATGGTGACTGTTAAAAAACGCAAATTACAATGGTGCGGCCACGTAACAAGGAAACAAAGGCTAAAATATTTTTTTTTTTTTCAGACTAATTTATGAAAAGTATTCTTAAAAATCTTTTTGTATTCAATAACGAAATTACTCACCTCCACTAATAGAAAGGGAGCAAAGCGAATTAACACTATGTCCTCTAATGATGACCTGTATTACATCTACTGTCATTTGACAAGTGATGTCCACAGTTTTTGCGTCTTTCACATATATTGTTTGATTGTTGCAATCAATCTCATTGTTTCCACTCGTTCTGCAAGAAACCGTAAAGTTTCCAGGATACGCTGTTAGATTAAAAAAAAAATGTAACATCAATATTGTTGCTTTCATTTTTCTATAAATCCAAAATAAAATACAAAAAAAAACACTCTCTAATTGTCAAAATAATTTTTTTATTCAATTATTAAATTAGTATTGAGTAACAGTTGCACTTGTTTAAAAATTAAGGTAAAATATATCATTGTAATTGGCTTTTTGTTCAAGTATGAATATAATTACGTGTCAGAACTAACGTAAAAAAAAGAGCGCCCATACCATTATCCTTGACAGTGAGTCTCAACCATGAGAAAGGGTAGGTACTATTCCATGTTACATTAACAGACTGTAGATCGATGTCTCGATTACATGTAGAGTCATTTCTGTCAGTGATCCACATGTTAGATGTTTGTAGCGGGTTAGTGCTTATTGCAGCAGATGGAGCACTGGTTAAATCCTCTGTAAGAATACATGTAATCTTAAAGTATAATATTTTATATTGTAAATTTTAATATTTTTTTTACAAATGTTTAACTTTTTAGATCGCCTTTATAGTTTCTATTTCAATACTTTAAATCAAAAGTAGCTACATATGTATAGATTAATATAAATTATCCATAATGTAATATTCCTGATAAGGTTAAAATCTGTTGTACCAAATACATTTCTTTTTTCATTTAAAACTTGAATAATGTAGTGTGCCTACTTTTTTGTCAAACACCCTTACAAATAATTATTTGCTTTTTTTGTACACAGAAGTTTTATTTTTCATTTTTTTTAAATTTCGAGAGGTAAGGCGGTCAGTGATATGAAACTGAAATTCAACGTGTATAAAATATATTTAGTTTGATGTTTCAAATAAGTTGTCATCCTCTTGAATAATAACTTGGAAAAGCGATTTTAAAACCTGCTTCCAGATCAGCCATTTATTTTTTTTTATTTTAGAAACGAGATTCACTGAGTAACTTGTAAGACTTTTTATTCGAAACTCTATTTATTCGTGGGTTTTAATAATCATCCTGTTATAATTTGGTGATAAACTCTCTTCACCATCACTTTCCAAATTAATTTCAAATCTGTACACATTTCTTTCTCTCTAAACCTCTCTCTCTCTCCCACCCTATCTCTATCTCTCTCTCTCAATCTCTCTCCCTCCCTCTCTCTCTTTCTATAATATATATATATATATATATACTAGCGAGTACCCGGCATGCGTTGCAATGCCACTCAAAGAAAGAAAGTGTTTGCATGTTAATTATGTTTCTTCAAGAGCTTTTAAATACTCAAAGTTTTTCTTGTTTTTCAATCTGGTATATACACGAATAAATCAGAAGATTTTCCGACATGAGAGCAGGCCACATACATCTGTCCATGGGCAAAGCATGGGTTTTCCAAATTTAGTCCGCAAACTTGTAGCGATTGTCCCTGTGCTTTGTAGATAGTCATTGTAGACGCGTGTAGCATCGGAAACTGTAGGCGTTTGAATTCAAATGGCATATCTGTTGGAATCATTGGGGTGAATGGAAAAAGTACATCCCATAGTTTAAATTTTCCATTTAAAATAGTAACTTCAATGGAACCAATTTCGGAAGATTCATTTGAACAAATGTACCGTACCTAATGCTTCAATATCAAAAAAGTTTCTCGTTGCAAATCAAGAGCGAAAAGTTTGTTTGCAGATCGATTCCGAGAGGTCATTCCCAACTCATGGGAATTTCATGGAACTGACTTTCTTATTCTAATTTCTCAATTTGATGTCAAAATGATATCCATCTTCTCCTTGCCAAAATAAAATAGGATATTCCAATCAATCGTATGAGCGATGAGTTTCTGAGACTCGCTGAACATCTCCAATTTCTGCGATGAAGATTTATATCACGTGAGTTAAATTCTTCGCCAACTATAACGATCGCCACTTCATCAATTGTTGGTGCATTGTATTGTCTTTCATGTTGGCCGACAGGTGTTTTGTCTGCTCTAACTATGACTTTGTATTCATCAGTCAGCATCTTTGTAAGTGCAATTCTGAACATTTGAATTAATTCGTTGTGTTCCAAAAATAACGTTTGCATTGCAGCGACGATTTCTCGTTTAGTGCCCGTATTGATATGACAACAATGATCGATTGATTTGTTCATCAGTATTCCCCATGAAATCATTTGAAGACATTTGTGATCTGTGTTTGGCATTAGCATCAGAGATCCTACACGATGGTAAATTTGGCCTTTGGCATGTAATTCTCGCGCACGATATTTGTTGCACCGAACGATGTCATTTGGAAACATGAATTACACTTGCGTATGTTTGCCAAGAAATGTTTCGATTGGCTTGTTTCACCTGATACCAAGTTGATAATGGTTCCGGTGGTGAATGTAATTCTGGCTATTTCATTTTCCCATCCGCGCAGCTAATTCCCGGTGTTTCGTTTTTAAATTTGAGGGCACCGCAATACACGCATAATTGATCTATTTTTCCAATAATCACAATTGGATTAAGACTGTAATCAAAATTAGCGTCGTAATTGAATGTACTAAGATGTAATTCAGCGTGCAGTGTTCGTCTGGACCGAGCAGTGCGTACTCTATCGGAATCAAGTCTTTTTTCTCGCTACTCGAATGATTCAGACAAACGGGTTTCAGCATTGCTTACTTGGCCGGTTTTGATTCTTGGTTTCCGTTGCTCGACTGTTTCAGGTGAACGGTATTGAGCATTGCATACTCGAGTGGATTCTAATCTTGCTTTCCGTTGCTCAACTGTTTCGAAAGATTGGGACTATTTTCCTTTCGAGCTTGAGGTTTAGATTGACCCAAAACTTTTTGTTTGTGTGGCATAATTGATTTGACAGCGAAATTATTGCTTTGTGACATATGCTATTAGCAATGGTATTTCACAATTAACACAACCTGTTAGATCACAAACAAAATGAAATATCGCGGTTTGTATTTGATTCAATTAATTTACACTATTCCTAACGTTCATAATTTTCACACGTTAGGATCTCCCATCTTTTTACATAAAAACCTCGCACAATAGGTACGTTGATTGTTGTCAGGAGATTTCCAGGTGTATAGTTTCTCATTAATTTATAAATCGTAAATTCCAGAGGTAAAAAAATGACCATAGTTCAATACCTACGTTGTCAAGTGTGTTATTTAATTACTTGAGAAACCATCGATTCATGTAAAATGTCTTTACATAACACAGAACAACTCCAAAATTATAAGACTCTTTTCAAAGAAATACTCTTAGTTGAAAAAAAAACGCGATTTCGATGTCATTTCCGATGAAATACGTCATAAAATTCAAGCTTATTTATACAAATAAGAAAAAATACTCTCAACATAAAAATGCAAAAACGTGTTTTCTCTGCTTTACTACAAATGTGTCATTTGTTCAAGGGCGGTAGTGTTGATATCTCCGTTATAAATTTTATTGATGAAGCTCATTTAAGAAAATAAATTGAATTTAGGGTCCCCAGCCCTAATTGGAATATTGTACAATGGATGTACTAAATTTCACAAATTTGCTGGCGATTCAGCTACTTCCACATATGCAATAGCTCTATTTGAAATTATAGTTACAAAGCTCTTAGAAGAAAATATGAAATTAGGGTCACTGGCCCAAACGGAATATTGTAAAATGTTTTTTTAAATTTAGAAACATTTTCGGTAGTGCGCATTTCACTTGACCCAGGTTTATCACAATCGAATGAAAGGTATAGAAATGCATACGATAATTATATGGATAATAAAAGTGTGGAAAACGAATTTAGGGCCCCCCGCCACAAATGGAATATTGTAGAATTGTTGTATTACTTCAGAAACCTACTTAATATGTCACACACTCAATTTAATATCACTATTTTTATTTGATTAAAATGCTATCCATCCATGCCTTAGCTCTGTTTGAAATTATAGTTGTATAGCTTATATAGAAAAAACGAACATAAGACCCCTGGCTAAAAACGGAGTATTTTAAAATGGTTGTAATCCTTTAAGAAACCTTTGCGGGCGTGCGCACAACATCTCTCTAAAATTTTCTAATAATGTAGAGGAGCGCATACGGAAATTATATTTATAAAGCTCCTAATGTAAGGAAAAAAACATGAATTTGGGGCCAATTGAAAAAAAACGAAATATTTTAGAAGGGTTATAATGGCTTAGAAATGTGCTCTGGCTTATGGACAACAACTCACCTCAGTTTTATCGCAATCGCTTGAATGATGTAGGAGCGCATACGGTTTGAAATTATAATTATATAGCTCATTTTGTAAGAAACAAACATAGGGCCCCTGGCTCAACACTGAATATTTAAAAAAAGGTTAAAGTAATTTAAGAAACTTTGTGGGCAATAGAACAACATCTCACTAAATTTTTATCGCATTCTGAAAAGTGGTATAGGAGCACATGGAAAATTATTTTTTACAAAGCTCATATAAGAAAAAAAATTTGAATTTGGGTCAACGGCCTAAAACAGAATATTTTAAAAGTGTTGTCATGAATGAGTAAAATGGGTATGTTTATAGATAACAACTCGTCAAAGTTTTGTTGCAATGGCATGAATGGTGCAGGAGCGCATACGGTTTGAAATTATATTTATATAGCTCGTATAAGAAAAATACGTAAATAGGGCCCCTGGCTCAAATTTGAATACTTTGAAAGGTTTATAACAATTTAAAAACTTTTGTGGCCGTGCTTCCAACATTTCACCAAAGTTTTATTGCAATCAGATAAATGGCGTAGGAGCGCACATGGAAATTATTTTTTTACAAAGCTCAAATAAGAAAAAATACGAATTAAGGGCTAACGGCTAAAAACGAATATTTTTAAAAGTGTTTAAATAACACAGTAAAATTCACTGTCGCATGGACAACAACTCACTAAGTTTTGTAGCAATCACACGATTAGTGTAGGAGCGCATGCGGTTTGAAAATATATTTGTATAGCTCATACAAGGAAAAACGAATATAAGACCCTGGTTAAAAACTGAATACTTTAAAATGTTTGTAACATTTTAAAAACCTTTATGGACATGCCTGCAACATTTCACCAAAGTTTTATCGAAATCGAATAAATGGCGTAGGAGCGCATATGAAAATTATTTTTTACATCGCTAATGTAAGAAAAATGACGAATTAAGGGCCAACTGCCGAAAACGAAATATTTTTAAAGTGTTTAAAAAGCACAGTCACATGCTACGCCTTATGAAAAACAACTACCCAAAGTGTTTTTGCAATCGCATGAATGGTGTAGGAGAGCATACGGTTTGAAAATATATTTACATAGCTCATATCAGGAAAATTCAACATAGAGCCCCTGGCTCAAAACTGAATATTTTAAAACGATTGTATTAATTCATAAACAATAATGTGGAAAATATTATTTACAAAGCTCACAGAAGAAAAAAAACGATCTAAGGGCCAACGGTTAAGAACGGAACAATTTGTACGATTTTTAATGATTCAGTTAAATGCCCATTTATTTGGACAACAACTGACCAAAGTTTTGTTGCAATCGCATGAATGATGTAGGAGCGCATATGAGACATACAGACATACAAACATTCATTTGTATATATATAGATATATATATATATATATATATATATATATAAATATAAATATATATAAATATATATATATATATATATATATATATAAGTTTGCCTTCTCTTAGACAGGTTGCCGTCCAAGGCTAACGAGTCCCATCCACCCGGGTTGCTTGGGATGGCTTTGGTGGGGATTGAACTCCAGACCACCAGCTATTTCGTTTGAGACAGTTTAGACCGCTCGGACACCCAGCTACCAATACTTTTCTCTCTAAATAACTGTTTCGCTAACTCTTTGTTATATTTGACGTCTATCCCCATCAACCCTCCTGCTGCCCACCATTAATCTCAACTTCTAAAGTAAACATTTCTTTGTTTTCAGTTTTACAGTCACGCCATCAAATATTTTATATTTCAATGATTTTCTGTCCTATCGCGTGGGTAGTAACATTTGCATCTTAGTTTACTATGCTATTGTCATTTGAGTAACTTTCTTAGTTGTTATCAAATTGCATTATTATTAGAACAATTAAATATAGTTTTCACACTCTTCATTTAACAGGTTAACTCTGTATTATGCATTTTAAAAGTGTTACTCTTTTTTACGTTCCAAATGGATAGTACTGAAGTTATAACAACATCATATGAAAACAAAATTGTTTTCTAAAAGTCTAACACAATTTTCTTATTGATATTTTATTCACTAACATTTTACATTGATCTTTAAAAGAAAATAATAAACACATTTAAAAAAAAAAACTATTAAAAAAAAAAAAAAAAAACTTACGAAAAAAAACAAAATTGTTTTCTAAAAGTCTAACACAATTTTCTTATTGATATTTTATTCACTAACATTTTACATTTATCTTTAAAAGAAAATAAAAAACACATTTAAAAAAAAAAACTATTAAAAAAAAAAAAAAAGAAACTTACGGTATTGACATCCCAGGCCAAACCATCCTGTGACACATTTAGAGTTATCTGTACATTGACCGGTTCTAGAGTTGCATTTCTCATTTTCACAGTGACATTTGTATTGACAACTGGATCCAAACAAACCAGTTTGAGAACAGCCAGCTGAAAATTATCAAATTGACATTGATGAAAATTATCAAATTGACATTGATTTGTCAAAACCATAAAAAAAAATTAAATTTTCTTTCGTTATTAATTTAGCTAGCAAAAATTTGCGTTTGTCTAATGGGGCTGTTTCTTACGTTTGTCCGTCTTTGCTCAAGAAAGACGTTACGTCCTTAAACATTTGATATAATTGCAATTTTCTTCTTTTTTAACTATACTGCAATTTATATGATCTTAGAACGTATTACAAAATATATTAGAGGCCGACTGAATTTCGGCTTCGGCTTCGGTTTCGGCGCCGAAAGTGGCCATTTTATCACTTTCGGCCAAGTTTCGGTTTCGGCCGAAACTGAAAAGTAAACTTTCGGCTTAATTTCGGTTTCGGCCGAAAGAGAAAAGTTAACTTTCGGTTTTTCTTCGGTTTCGGCCGAAATTGACTTAGACTTTCGGCCATCCGGCCGAAAGTGACTCAGGTTTTCGGTCAT
>CAXITT010001661.1:26272-42686 GCA_964033795.1 Lymnaea stagnalis
TGTATGTCTTTGCAAGACTCGTCACCAGACCGAGCTTTGAAAGATGGTGTATGTCTTTGCAAGACTCGCCACCAGACCGAGCTTTGAAAGATGTATGTCTTTGCAAGACTCGTCACCAGACTGAGCTTTGAAAGATGGTGTATGTCTCTTGAAAAAAAGTGGAAGATGTTGACAACGATGAACACAGACAACACTCATGCCCAAAAAAAAAAAAAAAAGTCTTTTTTTTTTTTAAACGACTTAAACCGAACATAACGTAGAAAATAAATTTCCTGAAATTCATTTCACAATGAATGTATGCGCATAAGGTTAGCAAAACATTCTATGAAACCTAGTGATTCAGATTTTATGTAGAAGAAACACATAAATTTTTTTTTTTTTTTTTTCCATTTTCTTTTATAATTGTGAAAATAGTTTCTGCACTGGTTTCCTTTGTACTTTTTTGTTACGGTGACACTTTCGATCTGTAAGTTATCGACAAAAGAAGGCTTTTCTAGACGCAACGAATTCTCACACAGCCCAAGGGCATGATGACCTAGCTCTTCTACCCGGGCTTACAACTAAAAAGAAATGAAAATAAATAAAATTCGAATAAAATAAAATAAAATTAAACTTGACTTCTTTCCCCACCACGACCCCCACCCCCCACCACGACCCCATCCCCCACTCCCTCAGACACATACACCACACACATACACCGAGCAAGCAGTCCGGAGCTGTAGCTCTGTGTAAACATGGCAGCACGAGGAAGACAGAATCGGCCGAAGAAGAGGGTCAAGTGTGACAAGGAAATATGTTTCTGAAATATGAGACTTTATTCATTATTCTTGTGTTGTGATGACAAGATGAGACTTTATTCATTATTCTTGTGTTGTGATGACCAGATGAGACTTTATTCATTATTCTGTGTTGTGATGACAAGATGAGACTTTATTCATTATTCTTGTGTTGTGATGACCAGATGAGACTTTATTCATTATTCTGTGTTGTGATGACAAGATGAGACTTTATTCATTATTCTTGTGTTGTGATGACCAGATGAGACTTTATTCATTATTCTGTGTTGTGATGACAAGATGAGACTTTATTCATTATTCTTGTGTTGTGATGACCAGATGAGACTTTATTCATTATTCTGTGTTGTGATGACAANGGGGGTGGGGGGTTCAAAGGTATCTGTATCGGGCCCCCGGGGCGCCGGGGGGTGTCGGATAAACCTGATGAAGGCTATAAAATAAACTGGCGTGAGACTCGAGGGAATTCCCCCCAAGTCTGACATAGAGTGTTTTGACTTACGGAAACCATAACAAAGGTTTGATGGCACCTTCAGGTAGCAGCAATGTCAAGGGAGGGGGTGGGGTGGTGGGAGAAGTCGGAAAGCACCCTTATTCTTTTATAACCATTAAATAGAATTCGAATAGTTTTAAATATTGTTGCAGACAAACAGGTTACATAACCCCAGGAATAAATTTTTTCCCCGTATAAATCATTTAAAAGTCTGATATTGAGCAATGGAAAGGGGGCTGCATTTTTAAATTTGTTTTACATAACATGCTTGCAAGTAACGTACTTTATAAGAATCTCAATAAGTGCTCCTTAACCCCCCCCCTCTCCCCCACAACCCAGGCTCGCCGCACACCCTTATGTTCACGCCCCACCATGAACTCTATTAATATACACACTAATGACCCACCCATCCCGCTTGTACACCGCAGATATTTTACACTATTTCAGAAAAACAAAAGAAACTATTACGCAACAAACGCAATTGCGATGTATTTAAAAAAAAAATAATCTCATTTTAACGCAGTTATCGGGCATTTTATTTCGTGATATCAGTCTCATCATATTTCCTTAATTTGCCCCAACATCGTACACTATCGTCCCAGAATCGTACACTACCGTAAACTCAATAGTAAATAAATAAACATACAGTTTGCATAATGAATACAATAACTGCTGGCATCGCGGTGCCTGGTGGGATTGAGTTAAACCGGCGTCAAAAAAAAAGGCTAACTACTCAAAGTAGATGACCGACGTTTATTATACAATCTGCGGTCACTTAGTTTTGCAGACGTGTATTTGCTATTGATATTACTGTACATTGAGTGGACGCACAGATCACATTATTACAGTCTATCGCTGGTACAAAAATAGAGTTACTGGTGAAATGTAACGTGGTTCAAACTTGAACTCAGATCAGCATAAGATGAGACGTGTTTAAATAAGAATTAATTAACAAATGATGACATCATTTTAAAAAAAAAGTAGATTAATTATACACCAACAATTTGTGTCAATATAACACTATAAGGTAAGCTTTAATGATAGTTTTACAGAATACCAAAAGTATACGTTTCGCCACAAGTCTTCATCAGTACAACATAAAGACAATTAAATAAGAATACATTAAATTTTCATAATATATATTTATACAGATATCCTACATAAAAAGGGGAGAAAAAATTGGGGTGGGCGAAAAAAAGACAGGCAGAAACAAAGTAAAGTAAAGTGGAAAGGAAGTTTTTGGACAAAATTGTAAAAACCAAACAGGAAAAAGACAAGGCAGCTAGGTAAAATTGCGGAACATTCGAAAACAATTCTTTAATTGGTGGCAGCGATTCCAAATCAAACAGTGATGATATCGTGAAAGCCAAACATCAGTTTCCACAAATCTCACTACCCTGTTTTGCTGCTTATGTTTGTGAGATTCGATCGAATATGTGGGCACTTGGCTGATGTAACTATCTTTTTGCTTACGTCGCCTTCTTTGCTAACTATTTTTAGTAAATGAATATGTTGGTTGTCTTTGCTTTTTTGTATTGCCCGCCACTCACCCATGATTAACATGGAATACGAAACTTAGTTTTTCGTCATTTGCCATAACATAATAATTATACGGACATTTTTAGTCATTTTTTCCGTTATCCGGCCCACCTTGAAAAAAAAAGTTTTGCCACCCCTGGTTTAGCTGAAAGTTAAGGTTCAATAATTTTTATTGTATCAAAGACAGCTAAACAGACACCAAAGGGGAGTCCAAGACAGCTAAGCAGACACCAAAGGGGAGTCAAAGACAGCTAAACAGACACCAAAGGGGAGTCAAAGACAGCAGAGCAGACACCAAAGGGGAGTCAAAGACAGTTAAGATGACACCAAAGGGGAGTCAAAGAGAGTTAAGCAGACACCAAAGGGGAGTCAAAGACAGCTAAGCAGACACCAAAGGGGAGTCAAAGACAGTTAAGCAGACACCAAAGGGGAGTCAAAGACAGCTAAGCACACCAAAGGGGAGCCAAGACAGCTAAGCAGACACCAAAGGGGAGTCAAAGACGAAACTCATCTTGTAACGTTGGTTAAATGTCTAATGAAAGTAATACGGAATTTTCTTAGTACAATACTTTTTAAAATACATCTTGACCATGAGCTTCAATAAAATTCACCTTGACCAAGACCTTCAATAAAATACATCTGGACCAATAAAATACATCTTGTCTAAGACCTTCAATAAAATACATCTTGACCAAGACCGTCAATAAAATACATCTTGACCAAGACCGTCAATAAAATACATATTGAACAAAACTTCAATAAAATAAATCTTGACCAAGACCGTCAATAAAATACATCTTGACCAAAACCTTCAATAAAATACATCTTGATCAAGACCGTCAATAAAATACATCTTGACCAAAACCTTCAATAAAATACATCTTGATCAAGACCGTCAATAAAATACATCTTGACCAAAACCTTCAATAAAATACATCTTGACCAAGACCGTCAATAAAATACATCTTGACCAAGACCGTCAATAAAATACATATTGAACAAAACTTCAATAAAATAAATCTTGACCAAGACCGTCAATAAAATACATCTTGACCAAGACCGTCAATAAAATACATATTGACCAAAACTTCAATAAAATACATCTTGATCAAGACCGTCAATAAAATACATCTTGACCAAAACCTTCAATAAAATACATCTTGATCAAGACCGTCAATAAAATACATCTTGACCAAAACCTTCAATAAAATACATCTTGACCAAGACCTTCAATAAAATACATCTTGACCAAGACCTTCAATAAAATACATCTTGACCAAGACCTTCAATAAAATACATCTTGACCAAGACCTTCAATAAAATACATCTTGACCAAGACCTTCAATAGACTACATCTTGACCATGAGCTTCAATAAAATACATCTTGACCAAGACCTTCAATAAAATACATCTTGACCAAGACCTTCAATAGACTACATCTTGACCATGAGCTTCAATAAAATACATCTTGACCAAGACCTTCAATAAAATACATCTTGACCAAGACCTTCAATAAAATACATCTTGACCAAGACCTTCAATAAAATACATCTTGACCAACGAAATACATCTTGACTAAGACCTTCAATAAAATACACCTTGACTAAGACCTTCAATGAAATACATCTTGACCAAAACCTTCAATCAAATACATCTTGACAAAGAGCTTCATTAAATACATCTTGACCATGACCTTTCGTTAAAATTACCATCATTTTATGGTAAGGTCTGCTCCCCAGAGACCAGGTCGTGAATAAACAAAGTCCTGGCATCAAAAAAGGTAGGACTATTACCTGGTTGGTGAGTAGTTTTATGTGTGAAGCCTATTCAAAGAAGAGACGAAGGTGCACATGATGTTTTGTATACATCAATGGTATATTACACAAATGGTATGTTACACAAATGGGATGTTACACCAATGGGATGTTACACCAATGGGATGTTACATCAATGGGATGTTACACCAATGGGATGTTACACCAATGGTATATTACACCAATGGTATATTACACAAATGGTATGTTTACACCAATGGGATGTTTACACCAATGGGATGATACACCAATGGGATGTTACACCATGGGATGTTACACCAATGGGATGTTACACCAATGGGATGTTACACCAATGGGATGTTACACCAATGGGATGTTTACACCAATGGGATGTTTACACCAATGGGATGTTACACCAATGGGATGTTACACCAAGGGGATGTTACATCAATGGGATGTTACACCAATGGGATGTTACACCAATGGGATGTTACACCATTGGAATGTTACACAATTGGGAGTTTCCACAATGGGATGTTTACACAATGGGATGTTAAACCAATGGGATTTTTACACCAATGGGATGTTTACACCAATGGGATGTTACACCAATGGGATGTTACACCAATGGGATGTTACATCAATGGGATGTTACACCAATGGGATGTTACACCAATGGGATGTTACACCAATGGGATGTTACATCAATGGGATGTTACATCAATGGGATGTTACACCATGGGATGTTACACCAATGGGTTGTTTACACCAATGGGATTATTACACCAATGGGATGTTACACCAATGGGATGTTACACCAATGGGATGTTACATAAATGGGATGTTACACCAATGGGATGTTACACCAATGGGATGTTACACCAATGGGATGTTACATCAATGGGATGTTACATCAATGGGATGTTACATCAATGGGATGTTACACCAATGGGATGTTACACCAATGGGATGTTACAACAATGGGATGTTACACCAATGGGATGTTACACCAATGGGATGTTACACCAATGGGATGTTACATTAATGGGAGTTACACCAATGGGATGTTACACCAATGGGATGTTATACTAATGGGATGTTACATCAATGGGATGTTACACCAATGGGATGTTACACCAATGGGATGTTACACCAATGGGATGTTACATCAATGGGATGTTACATCAATGGGATGTTACACCAATGGGATGTTACACCAATGGGATGTTACACCAATGGGATGTTACACCAATGGCATGCTTGATAATGTTATATATTACATCAGTGGTATTTTACAAAAATGTTTTTAACGGGGAGTGGAGGGAATGCACGAAGTTGTTGTAATTTTTTTGATAGTTACAAACAGCATTACAAAAAAAATAAAATAATAACTTTAAGTAAAAAAAAATTAAATTAAAAATTTAAAACAAGTTTTTAAAAATAGCATGAACAATTATTGTGTCCCCCCCTCCTCCTATATGTTCCCTCCGCCTTTGTTCCACTTCCACAAATCCTTTTAATGTAACTTTCTGCATCCCAAATATATGCGATTGGATTAGTCCGGCGCCACTTAATCTGCACAATACGATAATCAACTTCTGAGACGTCGGCCTGCTTCAGTTCGCCACTCTCTTGCATCTGGACGGGGTTTGGAGCGGCGGCCATGACGGTGACGTCTCAATACTTCCGTTTTAAGGACCAATTACGAGGCACCCGGGTAGAGCGCTCCTCAATCCTTTCGCGGGCCGGCCTCTCGCCAGGCATCAGATGTTCCTTCTGCCCCTGGGGGCATCGGGCGCCGCCCACCATTTAATGCGTTCAAGGGGGCGAAGAGGGGGCTCAGGACCGATGCTGTAAGACATCTGAGGACAAGCGCCCCCCCCCCCCTTTCCCCCCGCCATTGTCCAGAACTAAAATTTTTGGATGTAATATTTTTTAATGAGCTGTACGATTGATAGAGTTATGTAGACTTTTAGGATTAGAAGACACTGTGTTTTGTCTAAAAAAATATAACTTTGCTACCAGGGATTACCTTTTAAATAGGTTATAGTGCTACCATGGGCTATGTTTTATATGTTATTTTGCTACCAGATGCTATTTTTAAATACGTTAGTGTGCTTCCATGGGCTACGTTTTAAATGTCATTGTGCTACCAGTGCCTACGCTTGATATAAGTTTTCTTTTTGAAATTCAATTTTTTTTTTTTTTAAATGGTTAAATTCGGGAATTCCCAAGAAGTTAAATATAAGCACAGTTTTACCGTAAAAATTCAAGTAAAAAGATAGAATTCTAATTGGTTTAAACATTTTCAATTGAGTGTGTTTCAGTCGTTCTTCCTTTGAGAGTATTATTATTTTTTTGTTAAAATGATAATGCTGCTCGCCAAGCGTCATTACGTCATTGTTCCAAGCGCTAATCTGATTGAAGGGTAAATTTTAATTTGAAACTTGCAGTACATGGTTTTCATTTCAGGAATGAGGGGGGTTTGTAAGATATTCAAACATATGTTTGTTGGTTTGTTTGTTTCCTTGTATGACAATGGGAACGATCCTGATCCCAATATCTTTGACCCAATATCTTTGACCCAATATCTTTGATGCAGTCAACAGAAGCGTCTACATCTCCGAACCCTCACCCACCCCCACCCCGCTCCCCCCCCCCTCCCAAATCGTTTCACCAAGAGCAAGAGAACAATTTGAATTATTGGTTAGAACAGAACCATTATTTAAATAGTGTTTTCGGAACATGTTTTTTTTCCAGAAGCGTCTACATCTCCGAACCCCCCCCCACCCCCACCCCGCTCCCCCCCCCCTCCCAAATCGTTTCACCAAGAGCAAGAGAACAATTTGAATTATTGGTTAGAACAGAACCATTATTTAAATAGTGTTTTCGGAACATGTTTTTTTTCCCTCTTGTCATTTCCTATTCTTTCTACGACTCCCCCCTTTTTTCTATCATCCCAACACTCCCCCCCCACCCCCAACCCCCAACCCACACAAAAAAAAACAAAGAAACAACAACACCAACAAATCAACACCAACAAATCAACACCGACCTTCCTTTCAAATATTCAAGGCCAAACTTAAACAAACAAAACACCAACAAAAATTGGTTTATTAGAATTATTTATAGATGTGCGCAGCAAAACAAGTTCTTAGGTATCTTAATATTCCTACTCGTAATTTGTTGTTGTTGTTTTTTTAAAGAAATTTCGTCGACGGAAAATGTATCGACGAAAATTTGATCGAAGGGGAATTTGGTCGAATCTTTTTTTTGTCAGTTCACACGTTAACATTTTACGTCAAATTTCTAGTTGAACGCATTATTTTGTTTAGCTATATAGCATAAGTACACGTGAACGAGTTACCTGCTCACGTGAAGGAGTTCCCTGCTCACGTGAAGGAGTTCCCTGCTCACGTGAAGGAGTTCCCTGCTCACGTGAAGGAGTTCCCTGCTCACGTGAAGGAGTTCCCTGCTCACGTGAAGGAGTTCCCTGCTCACGTGAAGGAGTTCCCTGCTCACTTGATGGAGTTCCCTGCTCACGTGAAGGAGTTCCCTGCTCACTTGAAGGAGTTCCCTGCTCACGTGAAGGAGTTCCCTGCTCACGTGAAGGAGTTCCCTGCTCACGTGAAGGAGTTCCCTGCTCACTTGATGGAGTTCCCTGCTCACTTGATGGAGTTCCCTGCTCACATGAAGGAGTTCCCTACTCACTTGATGGAGTTCCCTGCTCACTTGAAGGAGTTCCCTGCTCACTTGAAGGAGTTCCCTGCTCACTTGAAAGAGTTCCCTGCTCACGTGAAGGAGTTCCCTGCTCACTTGAAGGAGTTCCCTGCTCACGTGAAGGAGTTCCCTGCTCACTTGAAAGAGTTCCCTGCTCACGTGAAGGAGTTCCCTGTTCAGTTGCTGAAGTTAATTGAACTGCACACTTTTCTGAAGTTGTCCTTAATTTTATTGTTTTATTGGGTTTAACTCTAATGGGTCCTTACTTCGTACCATTTAAAAAAAAAAACATTTTTGTTTCATCAGAAAATACAACAACAACACACACACACACAAAAGTGCGCACTACTGGCGCCTGAAAAAGACTTCGCACCACTGGCACCGGTGCACCGCTTCCCTTGTCTCTGGCACCGCGCCAAACCACATAAAAAATAATTAAAATAATAATCCTATTAACATGAGCGGGATCAAACACGAAATAAAAAAAAAAAGACAATTCTGGTACGCGAGACTTTGCTGTTCGCCCGTAATGAATTGTGTTCACTAAACAACAAAAAAACTAGGCTGAATCGATCCTGAAATAACGTACAGTCCAATTAATGCATGTTCCTGGCGGCCCGCCAAAGTGAGGCTCCCTTTTTTTTATTTGGGGTGGCTGTCGCACGCTCTTCGGGAGCTTAGCTAACCCCCCCCCCTTCCCCCCAGCCGTCGCTGAACTAAAGAAGAAAATACTACTAATACTACTACAATCGTCCGGTAATTCACTCAATAGCGTAACGTAATTTTCGACGGCGCGCCTTCTCTTTGATATTCCATCGTTGGGTGAGGAGGGTATTAAAATAATTGGCGACTGTAAGCTTTCCATGCCTGGCCACAAACACAAATCTTCCCACCCACCCCCCCCACCTTGTTGTTTTTTCACCCGTTTGGACCACGTGGTCCCCAAAGGAAGCTGTCTTCATTTTGAAAAGTAAAGTTCCCTTCTTGCAGTCGATTAAAATTCAACAAAAACTTTTGACTTGTTTGTTTGTTGCTGTGACCGCTTTTCATCTCCGCCTAGGCCGGCAGCTCCCGTTGTTGTCTACAGTCTATGGCGTCTCGCCAGTGGCGAGCGTCCTCTTTCGAAAGAGGATCCGGGAGGGGGACTCAGCTTGCCTGTGACGAGGTCCTCCTTTGATCTTGGCAGAGTGGAATAAATTAACTGGGAATAATAGGTCTGTTGACTCAAGTGTTCGGAAATGTTCAATCAGTTTTTTTTTCAAAGAACGCGAATGATAAAAAGAAGGCTTCTTTAATAAATGATTCAATGCATCTTTGGAGTTTTGAAAGGAGTCGGAGTCGTAAACAGAAGCCGCATGATGTCATTACGGATTTATTTTGTAATCTTTAACGAAAAGGGGTGCGGGGGGCAGGTGGGGAGGTGGGGAGGAGTAAGGTGGATCGCCTCAATTCAATTAATATTAAACACGTACGTTAATCAGCCCGTATAAGGCCAATCAGCCCATAGGTCAATCAGTCCGTAGGTCAATCAGTCCGTAGGTCAATCAGTCCGTAGGTCAATCAGTCCGTAGGTCACTCAGTCAATAGGGCAATCAGTCCGTAGGTCAATCAGTCCGTAGGTCAATCAGTCCGTAGGTTAATCAGTTAGTAGGTCAATCAGCCAGTAGGTCAAACAAACTGTAGGTTAAGCAGCATGTCGGTCAATAAATTCATACGTCAATCAGCCCATAGGTCAATCAGCCCATAGGTCAATCAGCCCATAGGTCAATCAGCCCATAGGTCAATCAGCCAGTAGCTCAATAAGCCCATAGGTCAATCAGCCCATAGGTCAATCAGCCCATAGGTCAATCAGCCCATAGGTCAATCTGCCCATAGGTCAATCAGCCCATAGGTCAATCAGCCCATAGGTCAAAGTTCTCAGCTGTTAGTTGTACCAGAACGAGTGGGTGAAAAAGGTTGTGATTTTTTTAAAGGACAGTTCTCTGCGTGGGGTGGGACAGACGATAGGACATACAAGTATGTTGGGACAGACGATAGGATATACACATTGGTAGGACAGTTGATAGGACATACACGTATGGTGGGACAGACGTTAGGACATACACGTATGGTGGGACGGTTGATAGGACATACACGTATGGTGGGACAGACGATAGGACATACACGTATGGTGGTACAGACGTTAGGACATACACGTATGGTGGGACGGTTGATAGGAAATACACGTAAGGTGGAACGATTGATAGGACATACAGTTTCGCGCGTGGGTTAACGTCGCATACATCACGTGCATCTAATGGCTGACATCACACATCACATACATCACGTGCCTCTCATGACTGACATCACACATCACATACATCACGTTCATCTAGTGAATGAAATCTAACATCATATACATCACGTGCATCTAGTGACTGACATCTCACATCATATACATCACGTGCATCTAATGACTGACATCTCACATCATATACATCACGTGCATCTAGTGACTGACATTTCACATCATATACATCACATGCATCTAATGAATGACATCACACATCACATACATCACGTGCATCTAATGGCTGCCATCACACATCACATACATCAAGTGCATCTAGTGACTGACATTTCACATCATATACATCACGTGCATCTAATGGCTGACATCACACATCACATACATCACATGCATCTTATGGCTGACATCACACATGACATACATCACGTGCATCTAACGATTGACATCACACATCACATACATCACGTGCACCTAATGACTGACATCTCACGTTCATCTAGTGAATGAAATCTCCCATCACATACATCACGAGCATCTAGTGACTGACATCTCACATCATATACATCACGTGCATCTAGTGACTGACATTTCACATCATATACATCACGTGCATCTAGTGACTGACATTTCACATCATATACATCAAATGCATCTAATGGCTGACATCACACATCACATACATCACGTGCATCTAGTGACTAACATTTCACATCACGTACATCACATGCATCTAGTGACTGACATTTCACATCATATACATCACATGCATCTAGTGACTGACATTTCACATCATATACATCACGTGCATCTAGTGACTGACATTTCACATCATATACATCACATGCATCTAATGAATGACATCACACATCACATACATCACGTGCATCTAATGGCTGACATCACACATCAAATACATCAAGTGCATTTAGTGAATGATGTTACACATCATAGACATCACGTGCACCTAATGACTGACATCTCACGTTCATCTAGTGAATGAAATCTCACATCACATACATTACGTGCATCTAGTGACTGACATCTCACATCATATACATCACGTACATCTAGTGACTGACATTTCACATCATATACATCACATGCATCTAATGGCTGACATCACACATCACATACATCACGTGCATCTAGTGACTGACATTTCACATCATATACATCACATGCATCTAATGAATGACATCACACATCACATACATCACGTGCATCTAATGGCTGACATCACACATCACATACATCAAGTGCATTTAGTGAATGATGTTACACATCATAGACATCACATGCATCTAATGGCTGACATCACACATCACATGCATCACTTGCATCTAGTGAATGAAATCTTACATCATATACATCACATGCATCTAATGACTGACATCTCACATCATATACATCACATGCATCTAATGGCTGACATCACACATCACAACTAGACTCTAATGATTGACATCACACAGCGCATTGACACCATCTAAATTCAAACTACTGCCGTCCTAGAAACTGGCCAGAAATACCAGTTACCAGAGATACCAGTTACCAGAGATACCAGTTACCAGAGATACCAGTTACCAGAGATAAGTTACCAGAGATACCAGTGACCAGAGATAAGTTACCAGAGATACCAGTTACCAGAGATACCAGTTACTAGAGATACCAGTTATTAGAGATAAGTTACCAGAGATACCAGTGACCAGCGATGAACAAGTGACCAGACAGCCCGTATGTCCTATCACCCTTTGAGCGCGCCACTTCAAGTCTGTGACGTCACATCCTTTTCTTGGCCCACTATCTCGAGGGACCCCCCCCCACCCCCTCACCCCTCGGGCTAGAGTCAACAGAGAAATGCCAGTCACTCGTAATCATTCGCCGAACTGTTCCCGACCAGATCGATACTTCAAATATTAGGCGTAAAATTGCAATTTTTAAATCTTCAGTGGGCTGCGATAATAATATAGGATTTGTGCATGCGTAATCGATTACTCAAATATAATCAACCGGGCGATTCTGAATGAATTTGCTTGGTTTTTTTCTTCATTTATCTTGTATCTCTCACTAAGTGTGTGTGTGTGTGTGGTTTAAATTCTAATTTTTTATCCGTTTCGCATTCCAAAGGCATTATGACTTACGAAATCTATGATACAGAGGGGACTAAGGACTATTGTAGCATAACAAGAAGTGACGAATGTGACAAAATACTTTTTAAACGAATTAGAAAGATTGAATAATTCAAAGATGACTAATTTGGTCTGAAGGCGATTAAAATAAAATATGTGATTGTTTGATTTGAAGGGGAACGTTGGAAAAAAAAAAGAACGAAAAAGAGCGAATTCGACCCACTTATTTCGACCCACTTATTTCGACCCACTTATTTCGACCCACTTATTTCGACCCACTTTTTTCGACCCACTTATTTCGACCCACTTATTTCGACCCACTTATTTCGACCGTGTTGATTTTAGCACTGCATCAAATAAATAAATAAATCCATAATTAATTCAAAGATTATGTCCTGAAATGAAGGCTGCTCTCGAACACTGGTAACAAAGTCAAACCTAGGAACAAAGATTTGAGCAAATTGGGGCGCAATTAACAGGCGCCGACCGACGGGGGTCATTGTCCCCGCTCAGAAATTTTGGTCTTTTACGGACTTTTGAAACTTCCGGTTGCAGATCGTTTAGCTCAGGGAGACGCTATGTAAGTATGCTTCTGTCGTTAGCTCAAGGAGACGCTGTGTCAGTATGCTTCTGTCGTTAGTGGTTTAGATATCAAATTTTAAAAGTCAGGTTTGAGCTAAAAATAAAGCGACCTATTTGGAAACTGTTTCAAGGGGCTAGGCTGAGGGTGGGGGCGCGGGAATTGTTCTCAGTGGTTCCGGTTGTAAAACTAAGAGGGAATGGTTAATGAAACTGTGTAAGGGGGAATCAACAGATCAAGCGAAGGGGTAAGGGGGATTATTATAAATCACAGTGGAACCCCGCTTTTTACGCGATCTGATTTCATGGACCCCGATCATCGCGTTGTAGCGGGGGTTCCACTGTAGTTTCTTTGGGGTCCTATTCACAGACGGGGTCCAGAGATGATCCTCTCGTAAAGAGTGACCGAGTGTCCTGCTCCGGCTGATCAACCTGGAGTGTTTGTCCCTGATCGCACCGCGCGGAGAGCTGCTGTGATCATTTCCAACGGGACGAGATTGCGGGAGAGACGTGCCCCTAGGCGTAACCGGTTGTCTGATGCCGGACGCACAGAAATCGGACAGGAGCGGTACTTGTAAAAAATTCAAACAGAACAACACCACCCACCCACCCCCACCCCCGCGCCGCGCAATGGCCACCCCCCATCAATCCTCAAATTATTTCCCTTGTGTGTTTTCCACTTGAGCTCTAAAATCGGGGGTAACGGAAAGAATTGATCTTGTCCTATCAATAAGAATTTGGGAGGAAGACGATACATTTCAAAATTGTACAACCCTTAAAATCAAACGTTTTTTCGTATAAATACTTTATAGCCTGTCATAACGAGCAATAGGTCTGGGGAGAGGGGGGTGGGGGGGGGTGTGAACATTTCACTAAACATGCAGACAAGTAACGCACGTTATCATAATCCAAATTAGTGCGCCCCCCCCCCCATGCCTTGAAACAGCACCACCCCCCCCCCCATGAACTATTAGTAATATTCTAATGGCCCATCGGAATTTACACCGCAGATTTATTACGTTAAATATTTTATAAAAACAAAAGAAAAACCCACTTGCGATATTTAAAAACAAAAAAAATCATTTAGGACAGATATCGGGATTTTCATTCGTGAAATCAGTGACGTCATATTCTCTTCAACTTACCCTTTCAAAAAAAAAAAAAAAAAAAAAAAAAAAAAAAAAAAAAAAAGGAAAAACTGATTTTGGGGGCGTCTGGGTGGTGGGTGGGGTTGACAATTCGACTCAAAGTTTTGTCATAGACAACGAGTTCTATGTGCACTGTTTCAGCTTGATGGGAAGAGGGTCAATTTTTGACGGCCAGCCAGCCAGTCAGACACAAAAGAAAAGTTAATATAAAGGATTTTTTTTTGTTAAACAGGAAGATGCTAGGGGGAAAACCCGACGAATAGAATTTGCAAATAAATTAAGGCTTAGGGCATGTTCATGAAGTGTGTAGAATCGTTGCTTTGAATTCTCGGAATTGTTGCCTTGAATTCCTGGAATCGTTGCTTCGAATTATTGGAATCGTTGATTCGAATTCTTGGAATCGTTGCTTCGAATTCTTGGAATCGTTGCTTCGAATTCTTGGAATCGTTGCATCGAAATCTTGGAATCATTGCTTTGAATTCTTGGAATCGTTGCTTCGAATTCTGGAATCGTTGCTTTGAATTCTGGAATCGTTGCTTCGAATTCTTGGAATTCTTGGATCGAATTCTTGGAATCGTTGCTTCGAATTCTTGGAATCGTTGCTTTCAATTCTTAGAATCGTTGCTTCGAATTCTGGACTCGTTGCTTCGAATTCCTGGAGTCGTTGCTTCGAATCCTTGGATCGAATTCTTGGAATCGTTGCTTCGAATTTTTGAAATTGTTGCTTCGAATTCTTGGCATCGTCGCTTCGCACTCTCGGAATCGTTGCTTCGAACTCTTGGCTCAAATTCTCGGAATCGTTGCTTCACAACATGAAACACAATGGCTTGGTTCCGAAACCATCAAGCAGCATTTGCTTTAACAGCAAATTAAATTATTTGGTGGTTCGGTCACATGGTCAGAATGCCGTTCAAGCCACCATGCATTGCAAGTCTACAGAAGCTGGCAATCGGTCTTCCTCTCCCCCCCCCCCTCCTAGGGGAAGACCCTCCCGTCTCCGGGTGTGCCATGATCAAGACAATCTAAAAAAAAAGTCCACAACATGATCCTTCAGCAGGCCTTACACCCTGCGCCCGATCAGTCACTGCACCCCCCCCCCCCCCTCCCCAGCCATACCCCCCACAGCTATAGCTAAGGTGAGTGCTGTGCCAACAGCTATAGCTAAGGCGAGTGCTGTGCCAACAGCTATAGCTAAGGCGAGTGCTGTGCCAACAGCTATAGCTAAGGCGAGTGCTGTGCCAACAGCTATAGCTAAGGTGAGTGCTGTGCCAACAGCTATAGCTAAGGCGAGTGCTGTGCCAACAGCTATAGCTAAGGCGAGTGCTGTGCCAACAGCTATAGCTAAGGCGAGTGCTGTGCCAACAGCTATTGCTAAGGCGAGTGCTCTGCCAACAGCTATAGCTAAGGTGAGTGCTGTACCAACAGGTATAGCTAAGACGAGTTTTGTTTCGCTAACTAGCTAAGACAAGTCTGTTTCGCCAGCTAGCTAAGACAAGAGCTGTGTCACCAGCTAGCTAAGACGAGACTTGTGTCGCCAGCTAGCTAAGACGAGAGCTGTGTCGCCAGCTAGCTAAGAGAGAGCTGTGTCGCCAGCTAGCTAAGACAAGAGCTGTGTCGCCAGTTAGTTAACCCGACTAGTTAACCCGATTAGTTAACCCGACTAGTTAACCCGATTAGTGAACCCGACTAGTTAATCCGACTGAGACTGGCACGCGAGATTGCATGCTAGTTTCGTCCAACACTTACGCCACGTGGATTTCTCAACGTGGCGGCCGGCTCACACCGACAAGTCAACAAACAAGCGTGTGGGCAAACATTGGGCCCGATGCCTTGGGAACAGTGGGGAAGGGGGGGGGGGTCCTCTCCTCCACTCACATACCCCGTGATGACAGACGTAACTGTATCAGATATTGAATGGGGCCCCTCGATGCCCCCCCCCCCCCCCCC
>CAXITT010001662.1:23988-49605 GCA_964033795.1 Lymnaea stagnalis
CAGACTGTCTGTCTGACTGTCTGACTCTCTGTCTGTCTGTCTGACTGTCTGTCTGACTGTCTGACAGTCTGTCTGACTGTCTTTAAGCCTGACTGTCTGTCTGACTGTCTGTCTGACTGTCTGTCTGACTGTCTGTCTGACTGTCTGTCTGACTGTCTGTCTGTCAGTATGTCTAACTGTCTTTTTGACAGTCTGACTGTCTGTTTGTCTGTCTGACTGTCTGTCTGTCTGACTGTATGACTCTCTGCCTGTCTGACTGCTTGTCCGCCTGACTGTCTGACTGTCTGTCTGTCTGACTTTCTGTCTGTCTGACTGTCTGTCAGTCAGACTCTCTGTCTGTCTGTCTGACTCTCTCTCTGTCTGTCTGACTGTCTGTCTGATGTCTGTCTGTCCGACTGTCTGTCTGACTGTCTAACTGTCTGTCTGACAGACAGTCAGACACACAGACAGTCAGACAGTCAGACAGACAGACAATCAGACAATCAGACAGACAGTCAGACAGACAGACAGACAGTGAGACAGACAGACAGTCAGTCAGACAGACAGGCAGTCAGACAGTTAGACAGAGAGACAGTCAGACAGACAGGTAGTCAAACATCAGACAGTCAGACTGACAGGCAGTCAGACAAAGAGACATACAAACAGACAGACAGTCAGACAGACAGACATACAGTCAGACAGACAGATAAAAAGACAGACAGACATTGAGGCAGACAGAAAGTCAGACAGTCAGACAGACAGACAGTCAGACAGTCAGACAGACAGTCAGACAGTCAGACAGACAGTCAGACAGACAGACAGTCAGACAGACAGACAGACAATCTTTCAGACAGACAGTCAGACAGACAGACAGACAGACAAACATACAGTCAGTCAGATATACAGACAGCCAGACAAACAGACAGACAGACAGACAGACAGACAGACAGACAGACAGACAGACAGACAGACAGACAGACAGACAGACAGTCAGACAGACAGACAGTCAGACAGACAGACAGACAATCTTTCAGACAGACGGTCAGACAGACAGACAGTCAGATAAACATACAGTCAGTCAGATATACAGACAGTCAGACAGACAGACAGGAAGTCAGACAGTCAGACAGTCAGACAGACAGTCAGACAGACAGTCAGACAGACAGACAGACAGTCAGACAGTTAGACAGTCAGACAGTTAGACCGACAGTCAGACAGACAGACAGTCAGACAGAGAGACAGTCAGACAGACAGGTTGTCAAACATCAGACAGTCAGACTGACAGTCAGACAAAGAGACATACAAACAGACAGACAGTCAGACAGACAGTCAGACAGACAGACATACAGTCAGACAGACAGATATACAGACAGACAGACATTGAGGCAGACAGAAAGTCAGACAGTCCGACAGACAGACAGTCAGACAGTCAGACAGACAGTCAGACAGTCAGACAGTCAGACAGACAGACAGTCAGACAGACAGACAGACAGTCTTACAGACAGACAGTCAGACAGACAGACAGACAGACAGTCAGATAAACATACAGTCAGTCAGATATACAGACAGTCAGACAGACAGACAGTCAGACAGACAGACAGACATACAGACATACAGTCAGACAGACAGACAGATCGTTAGACAGTCACACAGACAGACAGTCTGACAGAAAGACAGTCAGACAGACAGACAGTAAGATAAACATACAGTCAGACAGTTAGACAGACAGACATACAGACAGACAGTCTGACAGACAGACAGTCAGACAGACAAACAGACAGACAGTCAGTCAGACATACAGTTATACAGACAGAATGACAGCAGGCAACAGCATACATAAAGACAGACAGACAGTCAGATAAACAGTCAGACAGACATACAGTCAGACAGACAGACATTCAGTCAGACAGACAGTCAGATAGTTAGACAGACAGACAGACAGTCTGACAGTCAGATAAACATACAGTCAGACAGTCAGACAGACAGACATACAGACAGTCAGACAGACAGACAAACAAACAGACAGTCAGACAGACAGTCAGACAGACAGTCAGACAGACAGTCAGTCACACAGACAGGCAGTCAGACAGTTAGACAGACAGACAGACAGACAGTCAGACAGACAGTCAGACAGACAGACAGTCAGAATGACAGACAGTCAGTCAGACAGACAGGTAGTCAGAACGTTAGACAGGCAGACTGACAGACAGACAAAAGTCAGACAGTCAGACAGACAGTCAGGCAGACAGACAGACAGACTGACAGACAGTCAGACAGTTAGACAGTCAGACAGTTAGACCGACAGTCAGACAGAAAGACAGTCAGACAGAGAGACAGTCAGACAGATAGGTAGTCAAACATCAGACAGTCAGACTGACAGACAGTCAGACAAAGAGACATACAAACAGACAGACAGTCAGACAGACAGTCAGACAGACAGACATACAGTCAGACAGACAGATATACAGACATTGAGGCAGACAGTAAGTCAGACAGACAGACAGTCAGACAGACAGTCAGACAGTCAGACAGACAGTCAGACAGTCAGACAGACAGACAGGCAGACAGGCAGACAGGCAGACAGTCAGACAGACAGACAGACAATCTTACAGACAGTCAGACAGACAGACAGTCAGATAAACATACAGTAAGTCAGATATACAGACAGTCAGACAGACATACAGACAGACAGACATACAGTCAGACAGACAGACAGATAGTTAGACAGTCACACAGACAGACAGTCTGACAGAAAGACAGTCAGACAGACAGACAGTCAGATAAACATACAGTCAGAAAGTCAGAGAGACAGACATACAGACAGACAGTCTGACAGACAGACAGTCAGACAGTCAGACAGACAGGAAGTCAGACAGACAGTCAGACAACAGACAGACAGCATACAGACAGACAGACATACAGTCAGTCAGACAGATAGACAGTCAGACAGACAGTAAGACAGACAGTCAGACAGTCATTCAGACAGTCAGACAGTTAGACAGACAGACAGACAGATAGACAGTCAGTCAGACAGACAGACAGACAGATAGTTAGACAGTCACACAGACAGACAGTCTGACAGAAAGACAGTCAGACAGATAGACAGTCAGACAGACAGTCAGACAGACAGTCAGACAGACAAACAGTCAGACAGACATACAGTCAGACATACAGTCATATAGACAGTCAGACAGCAGACAGATATCATTCAGAAAGACAGACAGACATCCAGACAGACATACAGTCAGACAGACAGACATTCAGTCAGACAGACAGTCAGATAGTTAGACAGTCAGACAGACAGACATACAGTCTGACAGACAGACAGTCAGACAGTCAGATAAACATACAGTCAGACAGTCAGACATACAGACAGTCAGACAGACATACAGACAGTCAGACAGACAGACAGACAGTCGGACAGACAGTCAGACAGACAGACAGTCAGTCAGATAGACAGTCAGACAGACAGACAGTCAGTCAGACAGACAGGAAGTCAGACAGTTAGACAGACAGGCAGACAGACAGAAAGCCAGACAGACAGACAGACAGTCAGACAGACAGACAGTCAGACAGACAGTCAGACAGTCAGACAGTCAGACAGTCAGACAGACAGACAGACAGACAGACAGACAGACAGACAGACAGACAGACAGACAGGCAGACAGACAGACATACAGACAGACAGACAGACAGACAGACAGACAGACAGACAGACAGACAGACAGACAGACAGACAGACAGACAGACAGACAGACAGTCAGACAGACAGTCAGACAGACAGTCAGACAGACAGTCAGACAGACAGTCAGTCAGATAGACAGTCAGACAGACAGACAGTCAGTCAGACAGACAGGCAGTCAGACAGTTAGACAGACAGACAAACAGACAGTCAGACAGACAGACATTCAGACAGACAGTCCAGTCACTAAGATAGCAAGACAGACCGACAGACAGCAAACAGACAGACAGACAGTCAGACAGTGAGACAGACAGTCAGACAGACAGTCAGAAAGTTAGACAGACAGTCAGACAGATAGACAGTCAGACAGACAGACAGACAGACAGACATTCATACATCAGACAGTCAGACTGACAGACAGTAAGAAAAAGAGACATACAAACAAACAGACAGTCAGACAGACAGTCAGACAGACAGACAGACATACAGTCAGACAGACAGTCAGACAGACAGTCAGTCAGACAGACAGTCAGACAGACAGTCAGTCAGACAGACTGACAGAAAGACAGTCAGACAGACAGACAGTCAGATAAACATACAGTCAGACAGTAAGACAGACAGACAAACAGAAAGTTAGACAGACAGTCAGAAAGACAGACAGACAGACAGACAGTCAGACAGACAGTCAGACAGACAGTCAGACAGATAGTTAGACAGACAGTCAGACAGACAGACAGACAGACAGTCAGACAGACAGTCAGGCAGACAGTCAGTCAGGCAGACAGACAGTCAGACATCAGAGAGTTAGACTGACAGACAGTCAAACATACAGACAGACAGACAGTCAGACAGACAGACAGACATACAGTCAGACAGACAGATAGACAGATAGACAGACAGACAGACATTGAGGCAGACAGACAGACAGTAAGACAGACAGTCAGACAGACAGTCTGACACAGAATCAGACAGACAGTCTGACGGACAGTCAGACAGTCAGTCAGACAGTCAGAAAGACAGACAATCAGACAGTCAGACAGACAGAAAAGAAGTCAGACAGACAGTCAGACAGACAGACAGTCAGACAGACAGACAGTCAGACAGACAGACAGTCAGACAGACAGTCAGTCAGGCAGACAGACATACAGACAGACAGACAGACAGTCAGACAGTCAGACAGTTAGACAGACAGTCAGACAGAGAGACAGTCAGACAGACAGACAGTCAGACATCAGACAGTCAGACTGAGTGACAGTCAGACAAAGAGACATACAAACAGACAGACAGTCAGACAGAAAGTCAGACAGACAGACAGAAAGACAGTCAGACAGACAGATAAACAGACAGACAAATATACAGACAGACAGACATTGAGGCAGACAGAAATGCAGACACACAGACAGTCAGACAGTCAGACATACAGTCAGACAGACAGACAGTCAGACAGACAGACAGACAGTCTTACAGACAGACAGTCAGACAGACAGACAGTCAGATAAACATACAGTCAGTCAGACATACAGACAGTCAGACAGACAGACAGTCAGACAGTCAGACAGACAGACAGACATACAGACAGACAGACATACAGTCAGACAGACAGACATATAGTTAGACAGTCCGACAGACAGACAGACAGTCTGACAGAAAGACAGTCAGACAGACAGACAGACAGTCAGACAGAAAGACAGACAGACAGACAGACAGTCAGAAACACAGACAGCCAGACAACAGACAGACAGACAGACAGACAGACAGACAGACAGACAGACAGACAGACAGACAGACAGACAGACAGACAGACAGACAGACAGACAGACAGTCAGACAGACAGTCAGACAGACAGACAGTCAGACAGTCAGACAGACAGTCAGACAGACAGTCAGACAGACAGACAGACAGTCAGACAGACAGAAAGTCAGACAGACAGACAGTCAGACAGACAGTCAGTCAGGTAGACAGACAGTCAGACAGACACTAAGTCAGACAGACAGTCAGACAGCAGACAGACAGCATACAGACAGACAGACATATTGTCAGACAGACAGACATTCAGTCAGTCAGACAGTCCAGTCAGTAAGATAGCCAGACAGACCAACAGACAGCAAACAGACAGACAGACAGTCAGACAGTCAGACAGACAGTCAGACAGACAGTCAGAAAGTTAGACAGACAGTCAGACAGATAGACAGTCAGACAGACAGACAGCCAGACAGAGAGACAGTCATACATCAGACAGTCAGACTGACAGACAGTCAGACAAAGAGACATACAAACAGACAGACAGTCAGACAGACAGTCAAACAGACAGACATACAGTCAGACATACAGTCAGACAGACAGTCAGATAACATACAGTCTGACAGTCAGACAGACAGACAAACAGACAGTCAGACAGACAGTCAGACAGACAGACAGACAGTCAGACAGACAGTCAGTCAGGCAGATAGACAGTCAGACATCAGAGAGTTAGACTGACAGACAGTCAAACATACAGACAGATAGTCAGACAGACAGACAGACATACAGTCAGACAGACAGATAGACAGATAGACAGACATTGATGCAGACAGACAGTAAGACAGACAGTCAGACAGACGGAGAATGAGACAGTCAGTCAGACAGTCAGAAAGACAGACAGTCAGACAGTCAGACAGACAGAAAGGAAGTCAGACAGACAGTCAGACAGAACAGACAGACAGCATACAGACAGACAGTTATACAGTCAGACAGACAGAAACTCAGTCAGTCAGACAGTCCAGTCAGTAAGATAGCCAGACAGACCGACAGACAGCACACAGACAGACAGTCAGACAGACAGACAGTCAGACAGACAGTCAGACAGACATACAGTCAGACAGACAGACTTTTGCTGACTGCATTTGACTTTTGCTGACTGCAGTTAACTTTTGCTGACTGCAGCTGACTTTTTTTTACTTTTGCTGCCTTAATCTAACTTTTTCTGACAGCAGCTGACTTTTGTTGACTGCATCTGACTTTTGCTGCAAGCAGCTGATTTTTGCTGACTGCAGCTTACGTTTGCTGACTGCAGTTGACTTTTGCTGACTGCAGTTGACTTTTGTTGACTTTGCTGGATGCATCTGACCTTTGCTGACTGCATCTGACTTTTGTTGACTGCATCTGACTTTTGCTGAATGCATTTGACTTTTGATGACTGCATCTGACTTTTGTTGACTGCAGCTCACTTTTGTTGACTGCATCTGACTTTGCTGACTGCATCTCAATTTTGCTGACTGCAGCTGACTTTTGCTGACTTTAGCTGACTTTTGCTGACTGCAGCTGACGTTTGCTGACTGCAGCTGACGTTTGCTGACTGCAGCTGACTTTTGTTGATTGCATCTGACTTTTGCTGAATGCATTTGACTTTTGATGACTGCATCTGACTTTTGTTGACTGCATCTCAATTTTGCTGACTGCAGCTGACTTTTGCCGACTTCAGTTGACTTTTGCTGACTGCAGCTGACGTTTGCTGACTGTAACTAATTTTTGCTGACTTTTGCTGACTGCATCTGAATTTTGCTGACTACATCTGACTTTTGCTGACTGCAGCTGACTTTTGCTGACTGCAGCTGACGTTTGCTGACTGAAGCTGACTTTTGTTGACTGCAACTGACGTTTGCTGACTTTATCTGACTTTTAATAACTTCGGCTGACTTTTGCTGACTGCATCTGACTTTTGCTGACTGCAACTGACTTTTGCTGACTTCATCCGACTTTTGCTGACTGTAACTGACTGCATCTGACTTTTGTTGAAAGCATCTGACTTTTGCTGACTGCATCTGACTTTTGCTGACTGCAGCTGACGTTTTCTGACTGCAGCTGACTTTTGTTGACTGCATCTGACTTTGCTGACTGCATCTGAATTTTGCTGACTGCAGCTGACTTTTGCTGACTGCAGCTTACTTTTGCTGACTGCACCTGACTTTTGCTGACTGCAGCTGAATTTTGTTGACTGCAGCTGACTTTTGTAGACTGCAGCTAACTTTTGCTGCACTACATCTGACGTTTACTGACTGCAGCTGACTTTTGTTGACTGCATCTGACTTTTGCTGACTGCATCTGACTTTTGCTGACTGCAGTTGCCGTTTGCTGACTGCAGTTGACTTTTGCTGACTGCAGCTGACTTTTGCTGACTGCAGCTGACTTTTGCAGACTGTAGCTGACATTTGCTGACTGCAGCTGACTTTTGTTGACTGCATCTGACTTTTGCTGACTGCAGTTAACTTTTGCTGACTGCAGCTGACTTTTTTTACTTTTGCTGCCTTAATCTAACTTTTTCTGACTGCAGCTGACTTTTGTTGACTTTTGCTGACTGCATCTGACTTTTGCTGACTGCATCTGTTTTTTGCTGACTGCATCTGACTTTTGCTGACTGCAGCTGACTTTTGCTGACTGCATCTGACTTTTCCTGACTGCAACTGCGTTTTTAGACTGCATCTGACTTTTACTGACTCCAGCTGACTTTTGCTGACTGCTTACTTTTGCTGACTGCAGCTGACTTTTGCTTAATGCAGCTGACTTTTTTTGACTGCAGTAACTTTTACTGACTTCAGTTGACTTTTGCTGACTGCAGTTGACTTTTGCTGACTGCATCTGACTTTTCCTGACTGCGTCTGACTTTTGCTGACTGCATCTGTCATTTGCTGACTGCATCTGACTTTTGTAGACTGCATCTGACCTTTTATGACTGCAGCTTACGTTTTCTGACTGCAGTTGACTTTTGCTGACTGCAGGTGACTTTTGTTGACTTTGCTGGATGCATCTGACTTTTGCTGACTGCATCTGACTTTTGTTGACGCATCTGACTTTTGCTGAATGCATTTGACTTTTGCTGACTGCATCTGACTTTTGCTGACTGCAGCTGACTTTTGCTGACTGCATCTGACTTTTCCTGACTGCAACTGCGTTTTTAGACTGCATCTGACTTTTACTGACTCCAGCTGACTTTTGCTGACTGCTTACTTTTGCTGACTGCAGCTGACTTTTGCTTAATGCAGCTGACTTTTTTTGACTGCAGTAACTTTTACTGACTTCAGTTGACTTTTGCTGACTGCAGTTGACTTTTGCTGACTGCATCTGACTTTTCCTGACTGCGTCTGACTTTTGCTGACTGCATCTGTCATTTGCTGACTGCATCTGACTTTTGTAGACTGCATCTGACCTTTTATGACTGCAGCTTACGTTTTCTGACTGCAGTTGACTTTTGCTGACTGCAGGTGACTTTTGTTGACTTTGCTGGATGCATCTGACTTTTGCTGACTGCATCTGACTTTTGTTGACGCATCTGACTTTTGCTGAATGCATTTGACTTTTGATGACTGCATCTGATTTTTGCTTACTGCAGCTCACTTTTGTTGACTGCATCTGACTTTGCTGACTGCATCTCAATTTTGCTTACTGCAGCTGACTTTTGCCGACTTCAGTTGACTTTTGCTGACTGCAGCTGACGTTTGCTGACTGTAACTAATTTTTGCTGACTTTTGCTGATTGCATCTGATTTTTGCTGACAGAATCTGACTTTTGATGACTGCAGCTGACTTTTGCTGACTGCAGTTGACGTTTGCTTACTGCAGCTGACGTTTGCTGACTCCAGCTGACTTTTGTTCAGTGCATCTGACTTTTGGTGACTGCATCTGACTTTTGCTAACATCAGGTGTCTTTTGCTGACTGCAGTTGACTTTTGCTGACTGCAGTTGACGTTTGCTGGATGCAGCTGACTTTTGTCTACTGCATCTGACTTTTGCTGACTGCATATGTCTTTTGCTGACTGCATCTGACTTTTGTAGACTGCATCCGACCTTTTCTGACTGCAGCTGACTTTTGTTGACTGCAGGTGACTTTTGTTGACTGCATCTGACTTTTGCTGCATGCAGCTGATTTTTGCTGACTGCAGCTGATGTTTGCTGACTGCAGTTGACTTTTGCTGACTGCAGCTGACTTTTTTTGACTTTGTTGGATGCATCTGACTTTTGCTGACTGCATCTGACTTTTGCTTAATGCCGCTGACTTTTGCTGACTGCAGCTGACTTGTGCTAACTGCAGGTATCTTTTGCTGACTGCCGTTGACTTTTGCTGACTGCAGCTGACTTTTGCTGACATTAGCTGACTTTTGCTGACTGCAGCTGACGTTTGCTGACTGCAGCTGACGTTTGCTGACTGCAGCTGACTTTTGTTCACTGCATCTGACTTTTGAAGACTGCATCTGACTTTTGCTAACTGCAGGTGTCTTTTGCTGACTGCAGTTAACTTTGCTGTCTGCAGCTGACTTTTTTTTACTTTTGCTGCCTTAATCTAATTTTTTCTGACTGCAGCTGACTTTTGTTGACTTTTGCTGACTTTTGTTGACTTTTGCTGACTGCAGCTGACTTTTGCTGACTGCAGCTGACGTTTGCTGACTGCAGTTGACTTTTGTTGTCTGCAACAGACTTTTGCTTACTTCAGCTGAATTTTGCTGACTGCATCTGACTTTTGCTGACTGCATCTGACTTTTGCTGACTGCAACTGCGTTTTTAGACTGCATCTGACTTTTACTGACTGCAGCTGACTTTTGCTGACTGCATCTGACATTGCTGACTGCATCTGACTTTTGCTAACTGCAGGTGTCTTTTGCTGACTGCAGCTGAATTTTGCTGACTGCATCTGACTTTTGCTGACTTCAGCTGACTTTTACTGACTGCAGCTGACTTTTGCTGACTGCATCTGACATTTTCTGACTGCAACTGACTTTTGTTGACTGCAGCTGACTTTTGTTACTTCAGCTGACATTTGCTGACTGCATCTGACTTTTGCTAACTGCAGCTGAGTTTTGCTGACTGCAGCTGACGTTTGCTGACTGCAGCTGACTTTTGCTGACTGCACCTGAATTTTGTTGACTGCATCTGATTTTTGCTGACTGCAGCTGACTTTTGCTGACTGCAGCTTACGTTTGCTGACTGCAGCTGACTTTTGCTAACTGCAACTGAGTTTTGTTGCCTGCATCTGACTTCTGCTGACTGCATCTGACTTTTGCTGACTGCATCTGACTTTTGCTGACTGCATCTGACTTTTGCTGACTGCAGCTGACTTTTGCTGACTGCAGCTGACTTTTGCTGACTGCATCTGACTTTTGCTGACTGCATCCGACTTTTGCTGACTGCAGCTGACTTTTGCTGACTGCAGCTGATTTTTGTTGACTGCATCTGACTTTTGTTGCATGCAGCTGACTTTTGCTGACTGCATCTGACGTTTGCTGACTGCAGCTGACTTTTGTTGACTTTTGCTGAATGCATCTGACTTTTGCTGACTGTATTTTTCTTTTGTTGATTGCAGCTGACTTTTGTTGACTGCATCTGACTTTGCTGACTGCATCTGACTTTTGCTGACTGCAGCTGACTTTTGCTGACTGCAGCTGACTTTTCCTGACTGCATCTGACTGCAGCTGACTTTTGCTGACTGTAACTGACTGCATCTGACTTTTGTTGACTGTAACTGACTGCATCTGACTTTTGTTTACTGCAGAAGACTTTTGCTGACTGCAGTGGACGTTTGCTGACTGCAGCTGACTTTTGTTGACTACATCTGACTTTTGCTGACTGCAGTTGACTTTTGCTGACTGCAGTTGACTTTTGCTGACTACAGCTGACTTTTGTTGACTTTTCTTGACTGCATCTGACTTTTGCTGACTGCATCTGTTTTTTGCTGACTGCAGCTGACTTTTGCTGACTGCAGCTGACGTTTGCTGACTGCAGCTGACGTTTGCTGACTGCAGCTGACTTTTGTTCACTGCATCTGACTTTTGCTGACTGCATCTGACTTTTGCTGACTACATCTGACTTTTGCTGACTTCAGTTGACTTTTGCTGACTGCAGTTGACGTTTGCTGGATGCAGCTGACTTTTGCTGACTGCATTTTACTTTTGCTGACTGCATCTGTCTTTTGCTGACTGCATCTGACTTTTGCTGACTACATCTGACTTTTGTTGACCGCATCTGACTTTTGTTGACCGCATCTGACTTTTGCTGACTTCATCTGACTTTTGCTGACTGCAGCTGACTTTTGCTGACTGCAGCTGACTTTGCTGACTGTAGCTGACTTTTGTTGACTGCATCTGACTTTTGTTGCATGCAGCTGACTTTTGCTGACTGCATCTGACGTTTGCTGACTGCAGTTGACTTTTGCTGACTGCAGCTGACTTTTGTTGACTTTTGCTGAATGCATCTGACATTTGCTGACTGTATTTTTCTTTTGTTGACTGCAGCTGACTTGTGTTGACTGCATCTGACTTTGCTGACTGCATCTGACTTTTGCTGACTGCAGCTGACTTTTTCTGACTGCAGTTGACTTTTCCTGACTGCATCTGACTGCAGCTGACTTTTGCTGACTGCAGCTGACTTTTGCTGACTTCATCTGACTTTTACTGACTTCATCTGACTTTTGCTGACTGCAGCTGACTTTTGCAGACTGCAGTTGACTTTTGATGACTGCAGTTGACTTTTGCTGACTGCAGTTGACGTTTGCTGACTTTTGTTGACTGCATCTGACTTTTGCTAACTGCAGCTGAGTTTTGCTGACTGCAGCTGACGTTTGCTGACTGCAGCTGACTTTTGCTGACTGCAGCTGAATTTTGATGACTGCATCTGATTTTTGCTGACTGCAGCTGACTTTTGCTGACTGCAGCTTACGTTTGCTGACTGCAGCTAACTTTTGCTAACTGCAACTGAGTTTTGTTGACTGCATCTGACTTTTGCTGACTGCATCCGACTTTTGCTGACTGCAGCTAACTTTTGCTAACTGCAACTGAGTTTTGTTGACTGCATCTGACTTTTGCTGACTGCATCCGACTTTTGCTGACTGCAGCTGACTTTTGCTGACTGCAGCTGATTTTTGTTGACTGCATCTGACTTTTGTTGCATGCAGCTGACTTTTGCTGACTGCATCTGACGTTTGCTGACTGCAGCTGACTTTTGTTGACTTTTGCAGAATGCATCTGACTTTTGCTGACTGTATTTTTCTTTTGTTGATTGCAGCTGACTTTTGTTGACTGCATCTGACTTTGCTGACTGCATCTGACTTTTGCTGAATGCAGCTGCCGTTTGCTGACTGCAGTTGACTTTTGCTGACTGCAATTGACTTTTGTTGACTGCATCTGACCTTTGTTGACTGCAGCTGACTTTTGCTGACTGCAGTTGACTTTTGCTGACTTCATCTGACTTTTAATGACTTCATCTGACTTTTGCTGACTGCAGCTGACTTTTGCTGACTGCAGTTGACTTTTGCTGACTGCAGTTGACTTTTGCTGACTTCATCTGACTTTTACTGACTTCATCTGACTTTTGCTGACTGCAGCTGACTTTTGCTGACTGCAGCTGACTTTTGTTGACTGCAACTGACTTTTGTAGACTGCATCTGACTTTTGCTGACTGCAGTTGACGTTTGCTGACTGCAGCTGACTTTTGCTGACTGCAGCTGACTTTTGTTGACTGCATCTGACTTTTGTTGCATGCAGCTGCCTTTTCTGACTGCATCTGACGTTTGCTGACTGCAGCTAAAGTTTGCTGACTGCATCTGACTTTTGCTGACTGCAGCTGACTTTTGCTGACTGCAGTTGACTTTTGCTGACTGCAGTTGACTTTTGCTGACTGCAGCTGACTTTTGCTGACTGCAGTTGACTTTTGATGACTGCAGTTGACTTTTGCTGACTGCAGTTGACGTTTGCTGACTGCATCTGACTGCATCTGACTTTTGTTGACTGCAATTGACTTTTGTTGACTGCAGTTGACTTTTGCTGACTTCATCTGACTTTTTCTGACTTCATCTGACTTTTGCTGACTGCAGCTGACTTTTACTGACTTCATCTGACTTTTGCTGACTGCAGCTGACTTTTGCTGACTTCATCTGACTTTTTCTGACTTCATCTGACTTTTGCTGATTGCAGTTGACGTTTGCTGACTGCATCTGGCTGCATCTGACTTTTGCTGACTTCATCTGACTTTTACTGACTTCATCTGACTTTTGCTGACTGCAGCTGACTTTTGCTGACTGCAGTTGACTTTTGATGACTGCAGTTGACGTTTGCTGACTGCAGCTGACTTTTGCTGACCGCAGTTGACTTTTGCTGACTGCAATTGACTTTTGTTGACTGCATCTGACCTTTGTTGACTGCAGCTGACTTTTGTTGACTGCATCTTACTTTGCTGACTGCATCTGACTTTTACTGACTGCAGCAGACTTTTGCTGACTGCAGTTGACTTTTGCTTACTTCATCTGACTTTTACTGACTTCATCTGACTTTTGCTGACTGCAGCTGACTTTTGCTGACTGCAGTTGACTTTTGATGACTGCAATTGACTTTTGATGACTGCAGTTGACGTTTGCTGACTGCATCTGACTGCATCTGACTTTTGTTGTCTGCAATTGACTTTTGTTGACTGCATCTGACTTTTGCTGACTGCATCCGACTTTTGCTGACTGCAGCTAACTTTTGCTAACTGCAACTGAGTTTTGTTGACTGCATCTGACTTTTGCTGACTGCATCCGACTTTTGCTGACTGCAGCTGACTTTTGCTGACTGCAGCTGATTTTTGTTGACTGCATCTGACTTTTGTTGCATGCAGCTGACTTTTGCTGACTGCATCTGACGTTTGCTGACTGCAGCTGACTTTTGTTGACTTTTGCAGAATGCATCTGACTTTTGCTGACTGTATTTTTCTTTTGTTGATTGCAGCTGACTTTTGTTGACTGCATCTGACTTTGCTGACTGCATCTGACTTTTGCTGAATGCAGCTGCCGTTTGCTGACTGCAGTTGACTTTTGCTGACTGCAATTGACTTTTGTTGACTGCATCTGACCTTTGTTGACTGCAGCTGACTTTTGCTGACTGCAGTTGACTTTTGCTGACTTCATCTGACTTTTAATGACTTCATCTGACTTTTGCTGACTGCAGCTGACTTTTGCTGACTGCAGTTGACTTTTGCTGACTGCAGTTGACTTTTGCTGACTTCATCTGACTTTTACTGACTTCATCTGACTTTTGCTGACTGCAGCTGACTTTTGCTGACTGCAGCTGACTTTTGTTGACTGCAACTGACTTTTGTAGACTGCATCTGACTTTTGCTGACTGCAGTTGACGTTTGCTGACTGCAGCTGACTTTTGCTGACTGCAGCTGACTTTTGTTGACTGCATCTGACTTTTGTTGCATGCAGCTGCCTTTTCTGACTGCATCTGACGTTTGCTGACTGCAGCTAAAGTTTGCTGACTGCAATTCATCTGACTTTTGCTGACTGCAGCTGACTTTTACTGACTTCATCTGACTTTTGCTGACTGCAGCTGACTTTTGCTGACTGCAGTTGACTTTTGATGACTGCAGTTGACGTTTGTTGACTGCAGCTGACTTTTGTTGACTGCAGCTGACTTTGCTGACTGCAGTTGACTTTTGCTGACTTCATCTGACTTTTACTGACTTCATCTGACTTTTTCTGACTGCAGCTGACTTTTGCATGCTGCAGTTGACTTTTGATGACTGCAGTTGACTTTTGCTGACTGCAGTTGACGTTTGCTGACTGCATCTGACTGCATCTGACTTTTGTTGACTGCAGATGACTTTTGCTGACTGCAGTTGACGTTTGTTGACTACAGCTGACTTTTGTTGACTGCATCTGACTTTTGCTGACTGCAGTTGACTTTTGCTGACTGCAGCTGACGTTTGCTGACTTCATCTGACTTTTACTGACTTCATCTGACTTTTGCTGACTGCAGCTGTCTTTTGCTGACTGCAGGTGACGTTTGCTGACTGCAGTTGACTTTTGTTGACTTTTGCTGAAAGCATCTGACTTTTGCTGACTGCAGTTAACTTTTGCTGACTGCAGCTGACGTTTGCTGACTTCATCTGACTTTTACTGACTTCATCTGACTTTTGCTGACTGCAGCTGTCTTTTGCTGACTGCAGTTGACGTTTGCTGACTGCAGCTGACTTTTGTTGACTGCATCTGACTTTTGCTGACTGCAGTTGACTTTTGCTGACTTCATCTGACTTTTACTGACTTCATCTGACTTTTGCTGACTGCAGCTGACTTTTGCTGACTGCAGTTGACTTTTGATGACTGCAGTTGACTTTTGCTGACTGCAGTTGACGTTTGCTGACTGCATCTGACTGCATCTGACTTTTGTTGACTGCAGATGACTTTTGCTGACTGCAGTTGACGTTTGTTGACTGCAGCTGACTTTTGTTGACTGCATCTGACTTTTGCTGACTGCAGTTGACTTTTGCTGACTTCATCTGACTTTTACTGACTTCATCTGACTTTTGCTGACTGCAGCTGACTTTTGCTGACTGCAGTTGACTTTTGATGACTGCAGTTGACTTTTGCTGACTGCAGTTGACGTTTGCTGACTGCATCTGACTGCATCTGACTTTTGTTGACTGCAGATGACTTTTGCTGACTGCAGTTGACGTTTGTTGACTGCAGCTGACTTTTGTTGACTGCATCTGACTTTTGCTGACTGCAGTTGACTTTTGCTGACTTCATCTGACTTTTACTGACTTCATCTGACTTTTGCTGACTGCAGCTGACTTTTGCTGACTGCAGTTGACTTTTGATGACTGCAGTTGACTTTTGCTGACTGCAGTTGACGTTTGCTGACTGCATCTGACTGCATCTGACTTTTGTTGACTGCAGATGACTTTTGCTGACTGCAGTTGACGTTTGTTGACTGCAGCTGACTTTTGTTGACTGCATCTGACTTTTGCTGACTGCAGTTGACTTTTGCTGACTTCATCTGACTTTTACTGACTTCATCTGACTTTTGCTGACTGCAGCTGACTTTTGCTGACTGCAGTTGACTTTTGATGACTGCAGTTGACTTTTGCTGACTGCAGTTGACGTTTGCTGACTGCATCTGACTGCATCTGACTTTTGTTGACTGCAGATGACTTTTGCTGACTGCAGTTGACGTTTGTTGACTGCAGCTGACTTTTGTTGACTGCATCTGACTTTTGCTGACTGCAGTTGACTTTTGCTGACTTCATCTGACTTTTACTGACTTCATCTGACTTTTGCTGACTGCAGCTGACTTTTGCTGACTGCAGTTGACTTTTGATGACTGCAGTTGACGTTTGCTGACTGCAGCTGACTTTTGCTGACTGCAGTTGACTTTTGCTGACTGCAATTGACTTTTGTTGACTGCATCTGACCTTTGTTGACTGCAGCTGACTTTTGTTGACTGCATCTGACTTTGCTGACTGCATCTGACTTTTGCTGACTGCAGCTGACTTTTGCTGACTGCAGTTGACTTTTGCTGACTTCATCTGACTTTTACTGACTTCATCTGACTTTTACTGACTTCATCTGACTTTTGCTGACTGCAATTGACTTTTGTTGACTGCATCTGACCTTTGTTGACTGCAACTGACTTTTGTTGACTGCATCTGACTTTTGCTGACTGCAGTTGACTTTTGCTGACTTAATCGGACTTTTACTGACTTCATCTGACTTTTGCTGACGGCAGCTGACTTTTGCTGACTGCAGTTGACTTTTGATGACTGCAGTTGACTTTTGTTGACTGCATCTGACCTTTGTTGACTGCAGCTGACTTTTGTTGACTGCATCTGACTTTGCTGACTGCATCTGACTTTTGCTGACTGCAGCTGACTTTTGCTGACTGCAGTTGACTTTTGCTGACTTCATCTGACTTTTACTGACTTAATCTGACTTTTGCTGACTGCAGCTGACTTTTGCTGACTGCAGTTGACTTTTGATGACTGCAGTTGACGTTTGCTGACTGCATCTGACTGCATCTGACTTTTGTTGACTGCAGATGACTTTTGCTGACTGCAGTTGACGTTTGTTGACTGCAGCTGACTTTTGTTGACTGCATCTGACTTTTGCTGACTGCAGTTGACTTTTGCTGACTTCATCTGACTTTTACTGACTTCATCTGACTTTTGCTGACTGCAGCTGACTTTTGCTGACTGCAGTTGACTTTTGCTGACTGCAGTTGACTTTTGCTGACTGCAGTTGACGTTTGCTGACTGCATCTGGCTGCATCTGACTTTTGTTGACTGCAGATGACTTTTGCTGACTGCAGTTGACGTTTGTTGACTGCATCTGACTTTTGTTGTCTGCAATTGACTTTTGTTGACTGCAGTTGACTTTTGCTGACTTCATCTGACTTTTTCTGACTTCATCTGACTTTTGCTGACTGCAGCTGACTTTTACTGACTTCATCTGACTTTTGTTGACTGCATCTGACCTTTGTTGACTGCAACTGACTTTTGTTGACTGCATCTGACTTTTGCTGACTGCAGTTGACTTTTGCTGACTTAATCGGACTTTTACTGACTTCATCTGACTTTTGCTGACGGCAGCTGACTTTTGCTGACTGCAGTTGACTTTTGATGACTGCAGTTGACTTTTGTTGACTGCATCTGACCTTTGTTGACTGCAGCTGACTTTTGTTGACTGCATCTGACTTTGCTGACTGCATCTGACTTTTGCTGACTGCAGCTGACTTTTGCTGACTGCAGTTGACTTTTGCTGACTGCAGTTGACTTTTGCTGACTGCAGTTGACGTTTGCTGACTGCATCTGACTGCATCTGACTTTTGTTGACTGCAGATGACTTTTGCTGACTGCAGTTGACGTTTGTTGACTGCAGCTGACTTTTGTTGACTGCATCTGACTTTTGCTGACTGCAGTTGACTTTTGCTGACTTCATCTGACTTTTACTGACTTCATCTGACTTTTGCTGACTGCAGCTGACTTTTGCTGACTGCAGTTGACTTTTGATGACTGCAGTTGACTTTTGCTGACTGCAGTTGACGTTTGCTGACTGCATCTGACTGCATCTGACTTTTGTTGACTGCAGATGACTTTTGCTGACTGCAGTTGACGTTTGTTGACTGCAGCTGACTTTTGTTGACTGCATCTGACTTTTGCTGACTGCAGTTGACTTTTGCTGACTTCATCTGACTTTTACTGACTTCATCTGACTTTTGCTGACTGCAGCTGACTTTTGCTGACTGCAGTTGACTTTTGATGACTGCAGTTGACTTTTGCTGACTGCAGTTGACGTTTGCTGACTGCATCTGACTGCATCTGACTTTTGTTGACTGCAGATGACTTTTGCTGACTGCAGTTGACGTTTGTTGACTGCAGCTGACTTTTGTTGACTGCATCTGACTTTTGCTGACTGCAGTTGACTTTTGCTGACTTCATCTGACTTTTACTGACTTCATCTGACTTTTGCTGACTGCAGCTGACTTTTGCTGACTGCAGTTGACTTTTGATGACTGCAGTTGACTTTTGCTGACTGCAGTTGACGTTTGCTGACTGCATCTGACTGCATCTGACTTTTGTTGACTGCAGATGACTTTTGCTGACTGCAGTTGACGTTTGTTGACTGCAGCTGACTTTTGTTGACTGCATCTGACTTTTGCTGACTGCAGTTGACTTTTGCTGACTTCATCTGACTTTTACTGACTTCATCTGACTTTTGCTGACTGCAGCTGACTTTTGCTGACTGCAGTTGACTTTTGATGACTGCAGTTGACTTTTGCTGACTGCAGTTGACGTTTGCTGACTGCATCTGACTGCATCTGACTTTTGTTGACTGCAGATGACTTTTGCTGACTGCAGTTGACGTTTGTTGACTGCAGCTGACTTTTGTTGACTGCATCTGACTTTTGCTGACTGCAGTTGACTTTTGCTGACTTCATCTGACTTTTACTGACTTCATCTGACTTTTGCTGACTGCAGCTGACTTTTGCTGACTGCAGTTGACTTTTGATGACTGCAGTTGACTTTTGCTGACTGCAGTTGACGTTTGCTGACTGCATCTGACTGCATCTGACTTTTGTTGACTGCAGATGACTTTTGCTGACTGCAGTTGACGTTTGTTGACTGCAGCTGACTTTTGTTGACTGCATCTGACTTTTGCTGACTGCAGTTGACTTTTGCTGACTTCATCTGACTTTTACTGACTTCATCTGACTTTTGCTGACTGCAGCTGACTTTTGCTGACTGCAGTTGACTTTTGATGACTGCAGTTGACTTTTGCTGACTGCAGTTGACGTTTGCTGACTGCATCTGACTGCATCTGACTTTTGTTGACTGCAGATGACTTTTGCTGACTGCAGTTGACGTTTGTTGACTGCAGCTGACTTTTGTTGACTGCATCTGACTTTTGCTGACTGCAGTTGACTTTTGCTGACTTCATCTGACTTTTACTGACTTCATCTGACTTTTGCTGACTGCAGCTGACTTTTGCTGACTGCAGTTGACTTTTGATGACTGCAGTTGACTTTTGCTGACTGCAGTTGACGTTTGCTGACTGCATCTGACTGCATCTGACTTTTGTTGACTGCAGATGACTTTTGCTGACTGCAGTTGACGTTTGTTGACTGCAGCTGACTTTTGTTGACTGCATCTGACTTTTGCTGACTGCAGTTGACTTTTGCTGACTTCATCTGACTTTTACTGACTTCATCTGACTTTTGCTGACTGCAGCTGACTTTTGCTGACTGCAGTTGACTTTTGATGACTGCAGTTGACTTTTGCTGACTGCAGTTGACGTTTGCTGACTGCATCTGACTGCATCTGACTTTTGTTGACTGCAGATGACTTTTGCTGACTGCAGTTGACGTTTGTTGACTGCAGCTGACTTTTGTTGACTGCATCTGACTTTTGCTGACTGCAGTTGACTTTTGCTGACTTCATCTGACTTTTACTGACTTCATCTGACTTTTGCTGACTGCAGCTGACTTTTGCTGACTGCAGTTGACTTTTGATGACTGCAGTTGACTTTTGCTGACTGCAGTTGACGTTTGCTGACTGCATCTGACTGCATCTGACTTTTGTTGACTGCAGATGACTTTTGCTGACTGCAGTTGACGTTTGTTGACTGCAGCTGACTTTTGTTGACTGCATCTGACTTTTGCTGACTGCAGTTGACTTTTGCTGACTTCATCTGACTTTTACTGACTTCATCTGACTTTTGCTGACTGCAGCTGACTTTTGCTGACTGCAGTTGACTTTTGATGACTGCAGTTGACTTTTGCTGACTGCAGTTGACGTTTGCTGACTGCATCTGACTGCATCTGACTTTTGTTGACTGCAGATGACTTTTGCTGACTGCAGTTGACGTTTGTTGACTGCAGCTGACTTTTGTTGACTGCATCTGACTTTTGCTGACTGCAGTTGACTTTTGCTGACTTCATCTGACTTTTACTGACTTCATCTGACTTTTGCTGACTGCAGCTGACTTTTGCTGACTGCAGTTGACTTTTGATGACTGCAGTTGACTTTTGCTGACTGCAGTTGACGTTTGCTGACTGCATCTGACTGCATCTGACTTTTGTTGACTGCAGATGACTTTTGCTGACTGCAGTTGACGTTTGTTGACTGCAGCTGACTTTTGTTGACTGCATCTGACTTTTGCTGACTGCAGTTGACTTTTGCTGACTTCATCTGACTTTTACTGACTTCATCTGACTTTTGCTGACTGCAGCTGACTTTTGCTGACTGCAGTTGACTTTTGATGACTGCAGTTGACTTTTGCTGACTGCAGTTGACGTTTGCTGACTGCATCTGACTGCATCTGACTTTTGTTGACTGCAGATGACTTTTGCTGACTGCAGTTGACGTTTGTTGACTGCAGCTGACTTTTGTTGACTGCATCTGACTTTTGCTGACTGCAGTTGACTTTTGCTGACTTTATCTGACTTTTACTGACTTCATCTGACTTTTGCTGACTGCAGCTGACTTTTGCTGACTGCAGTTGACTTTTGCTGACTGCAGTTGACTTTTGCTGACTGCAGTTGACTTTTGCTGACTGCAGTTGACTTTTGCTGACTGCAGTTGACGTTTGCTGACTGCATCTGGCTGCATCTGACTTTTGTTGACTGCAGATGACTTTTGCTGACTGCAGTTGACGTTTGTTGACTGCATCTGACTTTTGTTGTCTGCAATTGACTTTTGTTGACTGCAGTTGACTTTTGCTGACTTCATCTGACTTTTTCTGACTTCATCTGACTTTTGCTGACTGCAGCTGACTTTTACTGACTTCATCTGACTTTTGCTGACTGCAGCTGATTTTTGCTGACTGCAGTTGACTTTTGATGACTGCAGTTGACGTTTGTTGACTGCAGCTGACTTTTGTTGACTGCATCTGACTTTGCTGACTGCAGTTGACTTTTGCTGACTTCATCTGACTTTTACTGACTTCATCTGACTTTTGCTGACTGCAGCTGACTTTTGTTGACTGCAGATGACTTTTGCTGACTGCAGTTGACGTTTGTTGACTGCAGCTGACTTTTGTTGACTGCATCTGACTTTTGCTGACTGCAGTTGACTTTTGCTGACTTCATCTGACTTTTACTGACTTCATCTGACTTTTGCTGACTGCAGCTGACTTTTGCTGACTGCAGTTGACTTTTGATGACTGCAGTTGACTTTTGCTGACTGCAGTTGACGTTTGCTGACTGCATCTGACTGCATCTGACTTTTGTTGACTGCAGATGACTTTTGCTGACTGCAGTTGACGTTTGTTGACTGCAGCTGACTTTTGTTGACTGCATCTGACTTTTGCTGACTGCAGTTGACTTTTGCTGACTTCATCTGACTTTTACTGACTTCATCTGACTTTTGCTGACTGCAGCTGACTTTTGCTGACTGCAGTTGACTTTTGATGACTGCAGTTGACTTTTGCTGACTGCAGTTGACGTTTGCTGACTGCATCTGACTGCATCTGACTTTTGTTGACTGCAGATGACTTTTGCTGACTGCAGTTGACGTTTGTTGACTGCAGCTGACTTTTGTTGACTGCATCTGACTTTTGCTGACTGCAGTTGACTTTTGCTGACTTCATCTGACTTTTACTGACTTCATCTGACTTTTGCTGACTGCAGCTGACTTTTGCTGACTGCAGTTGACTTTTGATGACTGCAGTTGACTTTTGCTGACTGCAGTTGACGTTTGCTGACTGCATCTGACTGCATCTGACTTTTGTTGACTGCAGATGACTTTTGCTGACTGCAGTTGACGTTTGTTGACTGCAGCTGACTTTTGTTGACTGCATCTGACTTTTGCTGACTGCAGTTGACTTTTGCTGACTTCATCTGACTTTTACTGACTTCATCTGACTTTTGCTGACTGCAGCTGACTTTTGCTGACTGCAGTTGACTTTTGATGACTGCAGTTGACTTTTGCTGACTGCAGTTGACGTTTGCTGACTGCATCTGACTGCATCTGACTTTTGTTGACTGCAGATGACTTTTGCTGACTGCAGTTGACGTTTGTTGACTGCAGCTGACTTTTGTTGACTGCATCTGACTTTTGCTGACTGCAGTTGACTTTTGCTGACTTCATCTGACTTTTACTGACTTCATCTGACTTTTGCTGACTGCAGCTGACTTTTGCTGACTGCAGTTGACTTTTGATGACTGCAGTTGACTTTTGCTGACTGCAGTTGACGTTTGCTGACTGCATCTGACTGCATCTGACTTTTGTTGACTGCAGATGACTTTTGCTGACTGCAGTTGACGTTTGTTGACTGCAGCTGACTTTTGTTGACTGCATCTGACTTTTGCTGACTGCAGTTGACTTTTGCTGACTTCATCTGACTTTTACTGACTTCATCTGACTTTTGCTGACTGCAGCTGACTTTTGCTGACTGCAGTTGACTTTTGATGACTGCAGTTGACTTTTGCTGACTGCAGTTGACGTTTGCTGACTGCATCTGACTGCATCTGACTTTTGTTGACTGCAGATGACTTTTGCTGACTGCAGTTGACGTTTGTTGACTGCAGCTGACTTTTGTTGACTGCATCTGACTTTTGCTGACTGCAGTTGACTTTTGCTGACTTCATCTGACTTTTACTGACTTCATCTGACTTTTGCTGACTGCAGCTGACTTTTGCTGACTGCAGTTGACTTTTGATGACTGCAGTTGACTTTTGCTGACTGCAGTTGACGTTTGCTGACTGCATCTGACTGCATCTGACTTTTGTTGACTGCAGATGACTTTTGCTGACTGCAGTTGACGTTTGTTGACTGCAGCTGACTTTTGTTGACTGCATCTGACTTTTGCTGACTGCAGTTGACTTTTGCTGACTTCATCTGACTTTTACTGACTTCATCTGACTTTTGCTGACTGCAGCTGACTTTTGCTGACTGCAGTTGACTTTTGATGACTGCAGTTGACTTTTGCTGACTGCAGTTGACGTTTGCTGACTGCATCTGACTGCATCTGACTTTTGTTGACTGCAGATGACTTTTGCTGACTGCAGTTGACGTTTGTTGACTGCAGCTGACTTTTGTTGACTGCATCTGACTTTTGCTGACTGCAGTTGACTTTTGCTGACTTCATCTGACTTTTACTGACTTCATCTGACTTTTGCTGACTGCAGCTGACTTTTGCTGACTGCAGTTGACTTTTGATGACTGCAGTTGACTTTTGCTGACTGCAGTTGACGTTTGCTGACTGCATCTGACTGCATCTGACTTTTGTTGACTGCAGATGACTTTTGCTGACTGCAGTTGACGTTTGTTGACTGCAGCTGACTTTTGTTGACTGCATCTGACTTTTGCTGACTGCAGTTGACTTTTGCTGACTTCATCTGACTTTTACTGACTTCATCTGACTTTTGCTGACTGCAGCTGACTTTTGCTGACTGCAGTTGACTTTTGATGACTGCAGTTGACTTTTGCTGACTGCAGTTGACGTTTGCTGACTGCATCTGACTGCATCTGACTTTTGTTGACGGCAGATGACTTTTGCTGACTGCAGTTGACGTTTGTTGACTGCAGCTGACTTTTGTTTACTGCATCTGATTTTTGCTGACTGCAGTTGACTTTTGCTGACTTCATCTGACTTTTACTGACTTCATCTGACTTTTGCTGACTGCAGCTGACTTTTACTGACTTCATCTGACTTTTGCTGACGGCAGCTGACTTTTGCTGACTGCAGTTGACTTTTGCTGACTGCAGTTGACGTTTGTTGACTGCAGCTGACTTTTGTTGACTGCATCTGACTTTTGCTGACTGCAGTTGACTTTTGCTAAATTCATCTGACTTTTACTGACTTCATCTGACTTTTGCTGACTGCAGCTGAATTTTGCTGACTGCAGTTGACTTTTGATGACTGCAGTTGACTTTTGCTGACTGCAGATGACGTTTGCTGACTGCATCTGACTGCATCTGACTTTTGTTGACTGCATCTGACTTTTGCTGACTGCAATTGACGTTTGTTGACTGCAGCTGACTTTTGTTGACTGCATCTGACTTTTGCTGACTGCAGTTGACGTTTGCTGACTGCAGCTGACTTTTGTTGACTGCATCTGACTTTTGATGACTGCAGTTGACGTTTGCTGACTGCAGTTGACTTTTGCTGACTGAAGCTGACTTTTACTGACTTCATCTGACTTTTGCTGACTGCAGCTGACTTTTGTTGACTGCAGATGACTTTTGCTGACTGCAGTTGACGTTTGTTGACTGCATCTGACTGCAACTGACTTTTGTTGACTGCATCTGACTTTTGCTGACTGCAGTTGACTTTTGCTGACTTCATCTGACTTTTACTGACTTCATCTGACTTTTGCTGACTGCAGCTGACTTTTGCTGACTGCAGTTGACTTTTGATGACTGCAGTTGACTTTTGTTGACTGCATCTGACCTTTGTTGACTGCAGCTGACTTTTGTTGACTGCATCTGACTTTGCTGACTGCATCTGACTTTTGCTGAATGCAGCTGACTTTTGCTGACTGCAGTTGACTTTTGCTGACTTCATCTGACTTTTACTGACTTAATCTGACTTTTGCTGACTTCAGCTGACTTTTGCTGACTGCAGTTGACTTTTGATGACTGCAGTTGACTTTTGCTGACTGCAGTTGACATTTGCTGACTGCATCTGACTGCATCTGACTTTTGTTGACTGCAGATGACTTTTGCTGACTGCAGTTGACG